>JABFPN010002109.1:0-24099 GCA_022817305.1 Leptoteleia sp. ZL-2020
TTTTTTTTTATATAGAAATGCTTTGTTAGCCACTATGGCTCGACTGTGGCTCCTGGCCACATCCCACAGTCGATCCATTGCGGCAACATGTGTGGCTTATTGTGGCCAAGACTGTGGACTCCCGCATGCCACAGTCTTAGCCACAGTGCTGCCATAGACTCTGCCACAATGTTTTTTCCACGCGGGTATACATAATGAAACATATATGGTCCACATACGTTTTAACAGTTTCATATTTAAAAAATAAAAGATTCATATACTGACTTTCTTAATTCATATATGGAGTTATAATGTCATATATGGTTAATATATTGCAATAATTGCTTTCAATATAAGGAAATTAATGAAACCATATACAGCTAAAATACTATATCAATTAGTGCTATATATGACCCTGTATGAATTAAGAAAAGAACAAATATGTCCATATATGAATTTTTATTTTCTTATATGAGATGTTCAAACATATATGGACAACATATGTTTCTGATTATTAAATTTTAATACAAGCACTGTCAGATTGTACAAATCTATATAGAATTACAAATTTTAATAAATCGATTTAATAAATTTTAATACTTCACCATATAATGACATTCTGCAAGTATAATGCCAAACTAGTAATTTTTTTATTTAAAATTGATATTTTTCCCTTAGTATATTTAAAACGGCGACTCCATTAACTATTACGGATTAAATTAATATGGATACCTTATTAATTAATTAATTAACGATACTTTAGAATTAACGATCTCGTAATTACAATAGCTAATTAAACATAATTTTTGTAATGAATTTCTTATCAGCGACTATTAATGATGAAATTAGATGCAAAAAGTTTGTATACATAATTAACGGTAAAAAGTGTTTTAACACAATCTACTGAAAGTCAGGATCAATAAAATGGTGATTAATGCAAGTCATTAAGAAACATATGTATGTATTGAATCATACATGATGCCTCGACGCGTCACGCGGGTGTGAGAATTGTTGGTAACTTGGCCAACATCGTCATTGGCGGGCGCGAGAGTAACGACTTCCTGAAAGGTGGAAATTAAGCTATTAATTATTCGTTGCTAGCCTCGGGGTTACTTGTGCACGTCTTTTCCGCTTTATTTCTCAATCTCCTGAACTTTTCGCTTATTTTTCTCCGACTTAATACCGACGAAACCAATATTCATTTACGTCAGTTACGTGCTAAAATAAACTTTTTGATTTACGCACCTTGTTTCCACGCGACATAATGCAACGAGTAATTTGCAAAAGTTACAGAAACTACGTAATAATTAATTTTCTCAATGCATCCACTATATCACGAAAATTATTGACAAATATATCGTCAAACGTTGCGTTTCAGTTGTTCAAAGTTTACATCAACGAAAGAACACTGAGAAAAAAGTTATAATAAAAATTACTATACCTTCTGACGTTGAAGGGATATTGTCTATGATGTTTATGCAATTACTATACCAATCTAATAATATTTTTACATGATATATGTAATTATCATACTGAATATAAAATTCTACTATATCTTACAGAAAATTTTAATGCAATAGTATGGTAAAAAAGTAGATACTGAGAACAATATCCTTCCAATGCCAGAAGGTATGGTAATTTTAAATACAACTTTTTTCTCAATGATTATTAATTTCTAATTTTTATTAATTTATAATTTTATATGTATGATGTTAGTCCTGCAACGAATTGCAAGCTCTTATAAAAATTGTAGTGAAAAGAGAAAACTGAATGTAAGGTGAAAGGTGAAAATTCTATGGATTCAAAGTGGACAATAACAGCTAATTTATTTGGATATTTTTAAAGCGTGCGAGTTCGGTAATACTCGGTAATACGACCAAGCGATGCCTTTTTATTATTACAAACTATTTTAATTATGTTCCGCGCTTGAAGCTGAATTCTCGGGTGGCGAAACATTAGCATCGATGACGCACGCTTTCAAGTTGCGCCGAGCTGAAATTCGCGGGTAAACTTAAAATTGGTCAATTTGCCTGTGTAAATCGTCGCGTAAAATGTCTCGTTTCATTTCCCTCGCGTACGATTCTGAAATTAGTGTAACGGCGTACAATTATAAGCTTAGGAACACTCGTTCGAAGCAAAGTAGACAGTTTACGACGTGTGTGCGTGGCGGCACTTTTCTGCTCGTCTTCTCCGCAGATGACTCTGGCGCATATATAACGCACAACTTAAACAGCGCATGGCGAGCCATGAGAGAATATACGGTCCGGGAATGTAAGTTCCGAGAAAGATCGTCGACGTCTCAGGAACGTCCGCGCGCTCGAGCAAGTGGTTCGACCTCTCAGCACTATTTCTTTGCTAAATCCTCCTTCCGTTGCTTTTTGCCGCGCAACTTTTGAAGGACGTTGCAATTGCTTTCGCGAATTAGCGAAAATAGTTTATTGAAATACGTTCTTGCGAACGACCACGGCGGCGCGGCTTTATTTCCATTCGAATTTGTCAGCGAATTTAGAAGCGTTCATAAAGGTCCGCCGACTTCTTTCGTGTCGAATCGAGATTTATATTTATTAACACTTTAATTAATAGCAAGGCGATATTTTTTAATGTCAATGTAGCCCCTTTTCTTTTGCCCGCAAAAAAGTTTTATAATTATATGAAGAAATTGATAGTAAATATCAAAATAAATTTATATTTATTTGAATCTATAATAATTTTACCAGATAATTAACGTTAAAAAATTGTATAATAATTCTTAACTTTTTAAATCAGTTTCGTGTAAGTAGTTAAAATTCCAATATCCCGATGACGTCATAAATTTCTTGAAGAAATTAATGGTAATTTAACAGCTTATTCAATAGTTATTTTAATGCCACGTATTAATATTTAAAAGGAGAACAGTTGTATTAAACAAATATCTCGGTTAAAGCGTCATTGTCGAATTAGTTAGATCGTATCCCAAAATAAATTGAAATATAGACGGAGGCTCAAACGGAAAGTTTAATTAAATTTTATTACTGCCGCGGCGAGTAACTTGCGAAAACGCTGGTATTAAGCGTGAAATAAGACACGCGCGCATAGGAAATCGTAAAATATGTTTATGTACGACTAATAAAAATGTTTATCATGTTACTTAGCATTAGCTGATGGCGAGATAAAATTGTGAATAATTGTGTTGGATCTATCGAACAAATTGAGCGACGTTTCGAGTTAATTCGCGCTCAGAAAATGTGCCTAAGCAAATGATGGAGCACATAACTGTAGCGGTGAAACGAAGTTTAATCGAGCAGCAGCCTCAGCTAAATTGAGATTTATGAAGTAAATTCATTGTTTCGAGTGGCTTCGAGAGGACCACCAACATAGTTCGCTCCTTCCCCTGAGCCGCTCGCCGTCCCGCTCTGTCTGTCTCGCTGCTATCAAATAATGTCCCCTGCAACGAGCCTCGCAGCGGCATCTGACAGGCTACTGTGGACGTCAAAAAATAAGAAAAACAACGCCACTTGCGGGAGAGATGCGCGCAAGCCCCGCGCAACCGCTACCGGCAAAAAAGTTTCGCCCATTCGATCGTAAATACGTAACTTACTAACGTTCCCTTAATTTTGCTTCAATTTCATTCGCCAACGACTGTATATCGTCGAAATGAAACGTAGCAACTACGTTCGCTTCTTCTTTGCGCCCGTGTACTTTCTCTCCGTGAATTTAAGGAAAGTGAATATACTTTTTTTTTGTATCTGACAATTATTGAGATAGAGATTTTAATTCTTTTCTTTGCATTTCACATTTTGACTTTATGCTCCAAAATTTTCTTTCCGTGATCAAGAGTCCTAAAAGATTCCCTCTAAAGTAGATTAAGTGTAGATAAATTTTAATTATATTTATTCACAAATTATATGTACAAAAGTATTTCATTTTCATATTGTATATTCTCTTACTTTGTCATATACTTATTACATGTATACTAAAATTTATAGATTTTTAATTTGAATCATTTGATTACTTTAAATTTAATTTCATTCTACACGAAGAAAAATGTTTGGTTGTGGTAAGCAAAAATTTGTTATTTTTTAGCTGATCAAAATTGTTTGTTGAAATAACCAAACATGTTGGTTCAAATATGTTTTTTAGTTACTACAACTAAAGATATTTGTTATTGAAACAATAAATTTGGTTCTTTTAGTTAAATGTCTTTAACCAAACAATTCCAGTTACAAATCCCATATTTTTTTTCACAGTGTACTTACAAGAAAAGTGGAATTTTCACTTATTCAAATTTCGAGAGTTTAATATAAAAACTAATTTGTTAATTTTATTAGGTCAACAGAACACGAAACTCAAAAATTGTATAAAAGCAAAAAAATACAAGACACTTGCAAATACTGTTTATCGTTTCAAAATTCCCGTTGTTCCTATCTCTCAGCAATAGGAGAATAAGATGACACGTGAAGAAAACCGCCCGATGATTTTGCGCCAAAAAATGACGGTATTTATAACAGGAACGACGCGGACTTTTAATTACACGCCCCGCGCAATTCTTTCGGGCATCGCAATCAGCGTCGCTCCTTCTTTCGGCCGGGCTTTACTCGGAATTGCGAGATGAATGTTAAAATTCGTTCCCTTGCGCGGTAGACTAAACAAATGGGCGATACAAATTTAACGTATCAAATGGGAAAACATTAAACAGACGTGACTGACAATAAACATTAAAGAGTGCGAATGGGTTTATATCCAGCACATAAGGTTGAATTTGTTGGGACGCCCGGCCGACGGGGGAAGGGGGCACGGGACACGCATTAATGCACAAACGCAAGGCACGCCACATCACACTTATGCTCCAGTGTAAAACACAAAAGCTACTTGAGGCGCTCCTCGAACACTTCCGCTATCAACTCCCGGTGGTCGGGACAAGACGAGGGCTTAAACGAGAGACAAACATCCTATTAAGACGGCCATCCTTTTGCCCCTTTTTCCGCGCCCGGTTTGATGCAAGTCTATTTAACACCCAATCTACCTTTTCATGTCAGTTATTTTGATATAAATAAAGATATACAGCGGAATTTAAATAGAATACGCTCGGAGTTGGACCAAGGACAAGAAACGCTCTACTGTTCTATTTGGGGTTACAAATGAGGGACGAGTTTAATCAATTATTTTCACTTTCGACTCTTCCCTTCGTTCATTTCTTTGAATCTGTACTCTGGATAAGTTTGAAAACTAGGATTGATTGTTATTGCCTTGATTCGGCCTCGTGACAAGTGTCATAATTCTTCATTAATAAGCCCGCTCGATGGCGAAAAGAAGCGTTATTTAAAAAAAGTTTATTTCAATTTCGTAGGTTTGATGGACAAAATTGAAAGGGTTCGAATTACTTCCGAGAAGAAAAGCTTCGCGGTTCGGATCGAGGGCGTTCTTTTCTCGTATAAATATATCTTTCTTCGGCCGAAAGTGTTTGTATTTGTGAAAGTAATTGTGCCACGAGCGAGTCCGCAATTGTCCCCGGTAAAGCTGACAAAAGTGTTGAGCACGGACCGAAAAGCTTGGGTCAGATTTATGCCGAACCTTAAACCAAACTGCATTCCACCGCGTTAGCTACAATTCAGTAAAAGCCGTTCTCTAATCCTAAGCCCGACCTTTGACATCTTTCAAAATATCGATATCCGAAACGATCGGTGCAAACACCGTAAAAATATATCTATATATATTCCCTCGTATGCAGCTTCTATTTCGAAAAAAGCAAATGTCAAACTAATAACCATAAATTAGTTTAAAACTGCCACACTTTCATGGATTCGAAATAAAAAAGATAACAAGATTGCGCATTCAAAAAAATCATAGATAGCCGGTCGTGTACGAAAAAAAAAGTAAATGTCAAGCGTCTCTCATGCTCTCTATAACCATAAATCTCTTTAACGCCATTTTTTTATTCCCAACACTCGGCCGGGCCGAGCGACGATTTTCGTATCTCGACGACAATATCCTTAGAAGTTAAAACGCGCGACATCCCATTCCGCAAGATTATAAACATTTCGAATGCACGTTGACGCGCGACGTCATTGGCGTGGCTCTCTTCTTTTTTCCTCTGCCTCTTTTTTTCCTCCCCTCTCTCTCTCTCTCTCTCTCTCTCTCTCTCTCTCTCTTTCGTCTTCTTTTTTCCCGCGCGGCATTGCGAGTGGGCGTGAGTGTCCGCGAACGGTCCCGAGGGGGCCATAAATTTCAACCGGTAACCGGACACGCGTGACTTTTTTTCGTCGCGGAATTTCGTCAACTTAATTCGATCGTCGGAGTTAATCCAAAGTGAGCTACCGACTCCGGGGCTAATCTTCCATTTCGATAATGACACTACCGGCAGCGACGGATTAGCTTGGAATTCGGAATACCGAGCAGTCGGTGCTCGGGACGCGCTTCGGGAGAGTCGCCGCGAGATAAGCGACGATGTTTATTGCGTCGCTAAATGAGGTATTGAGATCGACCACCAAGATCGAGCCGGCCGACGAACGGCCGAGATGAATGCCCGGGACTGTTGCGATTCGTGCGCATGTGTGGCGAAAATTATGCCCCGCACAATGGGCATAGTTAATGCGCGAGCCGTAAAGCCCCCCTGTCCAGACATTTTATCAGCGAATTTTGCGGATAATAAAACTGAAATACGAATTCATTAAATCCTGCTTATGATCGACACGTCGGACGATATTTTGCGGAAGATCGCGTCGGAATTGTATAATTAATTCAAAGTTAATTACTTTTTTAATGAGATTCGCAAATTGATTATGGCGAGGTTGTCATCAATTACTTTTGCAATTAGTCGCGTCCACTTAATTACCAATCGTCGATTATATAAATCATGTAATTGGCGGCGAGGCAGCCGAGGACGCCTCTCTGATCCGCGTCGGCTTTTTCTACCTTTTCACTATGACGAGAAATGGATAGCGTCTAGAAAGCGTGTACGTCTGTACGCCTCGCGGTGACTCTTTTTTTTTTTTTCTTTCTTTTTTTTCTTTTCTTTTTTTTGTCCACGGATTCGTTCTTGGGAATTTCATAATTTAAAATGTAATTCAGCATTCCTTCGTGCGAGAGCCATTCGATTGCCAAGATTTGCTCGGAGTTTGATCGAGGATGACGGACCGTAACGAGTGCTGTACGAAATTGGAACATTTCAATGAATATTCTTTCCTCAAGTGAATTAATTATTTGGCTCGCAAAGTTTAGCGCGAGGAAAACTCGTTCGGCCAATGCAGAGGCGCGTTGTTTAACGAAGAAGAAATTATTCTTAGAACGCCAGAAGGTACGGGTAATTTGCATTTTTCCTCGATACCTAACGATGCAACATTTTTTCCGGCATTTTCCATTTGGAAAATGAAGACGTAGAGCGAGACTGAAGTCGGGCGTCGGGTCAAGCGCGATCGTTCCCGTTTGAGTGGCGAGCAAAGACAGTGACACGTGCCATCGGGTCAAGTGTCTGTGAAAGTTTTGGACCGAGCCCAGCGCGGAATAAGACGTCGCTCGGAGTTTGAAAATAAACGCCCGGACAACCGCGGCGCCGTCGGCGGCACGGTCGACGAATGTCCTGGGCCAGTCGGGGTCAGGATATCCCCGGGATAACCCGGGATACCCTCGGTTGCATCTACGCCGAAACGAGCGAGCGGTCAAACGAGAAAATGACCGGTAGCAAAAAGGAACGACAAGCGAGCGATGAAAAATCGTCGATGGGTCAGAGTGATAAGTTCGTACGCAGGGTTTCTCTCCTCGAAACGTCCTTTCGGCCTGCTGAATGTCCGCGCGAGGGAATGCAATCTCCATAAAACTGCTTCCGTGGCGCACAAATTTGAGTTCGAGTTCTTTATCCTGACTGGGCAGCCTGTTTCGTTGCACGTGATGCGTTCCGCTGTACAAAAGACCGAGATGGAAATAAGTATTTCTCGTGGGTACAGGTACAGGTACATGGGTATGTCCGAGAATCGTTACGCTACTTGGGCAAAGTAAATTTCATTATAAATCATAACTCTTGAGGATCGTGCATCAGTAATTAACCCTATTTTCCAATACCCTAAGAATCTTCTTCCGATCTGGATATCGTTGAATGGAAATTAATTAACTTTTTATTATAAAAGCTAACAAATTTTACCTTTTAATATAACCAATGTTAATTTCATTTTTTCAGTGTTAGATTTCAAAACAATCAGATGGAAGAAAGGTACACTTTTGTACCAGAACAATTTTCTCAGCGGGTTCCCGTAGAAGTTGTTCACGGGAATGGCGCGGGACTGAACGAAGGCAAGGGTCCCAATAAAACCGGACGTTTCCTTCGGTAGGATCGTGTATCAAATTTGATGCACGTTCTAGTTTCGCCTTTCGTCTTGGGTTTCGATCTTGATAGCAGGATCGCGATGTGTATCGCGTCATAAAGTCCCATTTATTAATGGTAATGCCGTGAAAAGAACACGTTAGGCTTTATCTTATCGCGCGCGAAATTTGCTTTACATTTGGCGCGTCGTTTTTACGACTGTTCCTGGATGGTGGGCCATTGCGGGGCCATAATGGCCGCCTCGCCAACCCAAAGGTTAAGTCTTAAATTAAGACAGATATCGCTCCACGTAGACGACGCAGTGTGTTCCCGCTTATAAAGCTGAATCGTCTTGGATTCCTGTCATTTTTGGAAAGTCTCTTTCTTCTTTGTTTGTTTTTTTTTGTTTTACTTTTTCGTCCGTCCCCCGCTCGTAATATAATCCCGCACCGGTTCGTTCCTCGTTAAATTTTATCGACCCGTTGTGACTAATAAGGCCCCTATCTGGAACGTAATTTACTATTATCGCGCGGCAATAAGTTGATAATTGTCCGTCTACGGAGGAATATGAGACTGACTCGTTAACCAATGATTTATAAATCACGAATCGCGCAATTGTTCCTCTTTCCCTCGGACCCCGGCCGCGGAGCCGACTGGCCCCGGCTGGTTCTTTTCCTTTGCCGCTCGCAAGCGACCGGCTCACCTACCGGGGTTTCTAATTCCGCCACGCGGAGCACTTAAATTAAGCGGTTATTAAGTGCGCGCAATTAAATCGTTTGCAATTCGCCTGGTCGCGGGCCCACGTCTCTTGCGGGGTCATTGCGCCCCGCGGTGGCCGCGCCGGGTCATTAGCTCGGGTTTTACGGGTCTTCCCCGGTAAAGACCCGTAAAACCCAAAATCTCCTATTATGGAATTAGCGAAATGATAGACCCATCAATGTAGGGTCGTTCCGGCTCGCCGCGGCGGTCCAACCTTTCGGAGAAGAGAGGAACGAAGAATAAAGCAATAGAAGGAGGCAAAAAAAGAAGTCGAGCCCGACCCATAAAAACGTCAAACTTCCCCTAACCTAGAGAAACATCTTCATTACCAGCTTTGCTCCCGTCATATACTCTCACTTATAGTCGTGTAACGTACACGGTCCGCGTCTCTGTGTTGGCCCCGAATCTCCTTCCTTTTGACTTTGTTGTTTTCATATATAACCCCGACCGCTCCGCGCCCCTCCCTCTCCGTCTCCTCTTTTTTTTTCCTCTCGCTCTCTCGCTCGCTCCCTTTCCCTCCTTCTCTCTCGCTCTCTCTCGTCCTCCCGCCCGAAGGATCAATCAAGAAAAAATTCCGCTCCCAAATGACTTAATTCGGAGCGTCGCATTATGGGATCGCCGTTTTTGTAATTCAATAATAATCATAATTTCGCATGATTAAAGCGCGAATCTGGCGGACCGGCGGGGAGGCTCCCCCCTGCCTCCCCCCCCTCGCGTGCGATTTTTTACCGTCCTCGTTATTCGGCCGGGCTCTCGAAAAAAATGATGACTCATTTATAAATTTGTAAGTTGGTATTAAGAAATTTTACGGACGCGCATGTAAAAAGCCAAGTGCTTAGAAGGAGAGGAAGAAAGCGGTCCGGGAGGCTCTCCGTTAATAAAGAAGTCGACGTTTTAATACTAGTGCCCGACAAGGCGGCAGTAAACACGGGCCTCTCTTTCTTTCCCGCAACTGGCCACGGTCAATGGGAGAAAAGGAAGGAGGCAGTTATAATTAAATCGTGCAATCAAGCGACTAATTTGTCCTCAAGCGTATTAATAAAAGACGGCCCACCGCAGACTCATTCCCCCTCTCTGTCACTCGCGCTCCGTCCGTCCTCGTCTTTTGCCATTTTGCATGCCTCCTCCCCCGCGAGCCCCGCCATCCAGGCAATCCAGTCATGTTAACTGCCACATACTTCTTCGTGCGCGTCTCATACAAAAAGGGCTCAATATGCGTGCGCGCGTTCGATAAAATTTCGCCGCGTGGAATGTTAATCCCACGTTAACCGCGGCGTTAACCTCCCCCTGCCACCCCGCCACCCCATCCCTCCGCTCTGCATCCCCCCCGTAAAACACTTTGGGTCCGCGAGGCGCTCGGTGTCGCGTCCGGGTGAAATGTTGACATTCAGGTTTATTTCGCAAAACAAAATCGACAATGAAATCCCGTCCCCGTGACGAGTTATTATAATTGCGTGCCATATCTCTTTGGAAACGTGCGCGCGCAAATAAAAAAAAAAGCGTGCGTGCGTTCGTATTGCCCGCGTAATTGTGCGCGAGACCGCGGCGTCGGTCGAGGGCCCGGCAATGATAAGTTGTGATTTATTAATTAATGGCGGCTTTTGTGCGGATTAGTCGGTAAATTGTTGCCGGTTCGCAACGTGCTCGCGCTCCTCTTCCGCTTACTTGGCCACGACGGTACGGCGAATTTTACTCGACGCTCGTTTCGCCGCTTGACGTTTATGCCCCTTCGCAAATTCACTTTTTTACTTTTGTCCGTCGATTCGGCCGTGGCAACGCTTAGAAGCAGCTTCGTACATTTTCACGAAATCTTAAAGAATCTTTTATTTTCAATTCGTTGGTGTTTGAATTTATTTGCGAATAGAACGAATTTTAAGTTTTGCCAATCAAAAATAGAATCGTGATTACGGTGAAAAAAAGTTAAAACTTTTAATTGCGATTGAAATACAATGGTTTTTATTTATATTTAGCTTTTTAAAAATCGTTATAAATTGGATCAATAATTTATCGAAACTTTTCTCACGTAGAATAATAAGTGGAATGCAAAAAATATCGCTGTTACATAATTTTCAATTAATTTGCTTTAAGAGATATATGTATTGTTTTGGTATTACATTTTTTTTCCTTTAATTTTGCCCCTATGCAATTAATTGAATAGACAGAAGTCATTATTTCTCCGTTTCTAAAACACCTTGACAATGCAACTTTATCACGTCAACGTAACCAGTAGACCATAGTAACAATGTATTATATTACAAAACGTTCCTTATAAAACTAATTAAAGATAAGACCGTACATGATGTAATTGAGTTTAATTTGATCTTATGTTTAAAATTGTAGATATATAATTTATACCATTCTTTTTTCTTCTTGATTATTGCCATATATTTATTTCAATATTACACATAAAGTCTAATAAATCAGAAATTCAGTATTATATAGTTATAATATTTACATTAAAAATTTTCATCTTAATGTTATTATATGAAATTAAATATTATAATAAAATTATTATGATTCTTTGGCCATTAGTTTATTCGCGAACTGAAAGATAGACAGTAAACATTATATTTTATATATTATTTTAATAAACAATTTTATGTATTATTTCTTCTAAGTATAAATACATCCATGTAACAAATAAGACACTGCAATTGTACGTATGCTTAAGTAAGAAAATTGTAGCACTTCAACAGTGTACTTCTGACAATATATATCATCCCATATATCCTCTTATGCAGTTAAAGTAATTCTTAGTAATAAACAAATGACAAATTGATCTGACATATTATGACGAATAAATAACATATTTTATATCACAATTTATATTGCTTTAAATTAAATTTTTCATTTAATTATACACGGTAATTAGTCATACTTAAAAACTAATCTACTTGAATGTTTTAAATATAAGAAAAACACGTAAATAAATTGCCCTTACAGCAGCAGAGTAAATTTATGTGCTTTGCATTTAATTTTAGGAACAATTTTCAATGTGTTTAGATTCGAAAAGTTGTAATTGCCAAATTTATTCATTATTTTAGTAAAAATATTGCTTTTACGGATGAAACACGTTTTAAAAAAATTTGTCTGCTATTTCGGCTACTCATATTTTATTAGATAAGGCAGACGAATCTTGTCACCTGGAAACGATCTCTGTTATGTAATAAATTATGAGTCTTCAAGAAGAAAACAGGTTGCGTTCAGGACAGAAATAATGTTGTAGAAATATTTGTAATTTGCAGATTGGCTCGTTATCGTAGATAGTCTTTTTTTTTATTTAAATTTAGTAATTGTAAAAATTTAACAACAAAAATAATTAAAATGATAAACGGAGCAGCAGAAAAAGAAACTATTACATGGATGAAATTAAAAATAATGACATTTTTTAAACATTTATACATTCAATATGTAAAAATTAACTGACAAATCCTTTTGCGTTACGAGAATCTGTTCGTTAATTATAAAAGCTCAAAATCACAACTTCAAGGCTTTCAATTGTATCTCGAATACTTTACAAAGAAGCCCCCCAAAAAAAACTTCACCATAGCCACTTAGATGGAACGTTTAAAGGGCACCTCAATATCCCCAAACAATAACAGTCACAATTTCCAAAATGAAACATTCCAGTAATTGCATAACAACATGAATTATTGAAAATCCTATTAAATACATATTCGCACGTACATAAGAAACAGGTCTAGAAGAAAACAAAAAGGCCGATAATTACACGGTATAACTGTAAAAGTGACATAAAGGAAGAAACAGAAGACGAAAGAGGAAGCGGTGGAAACAAAAAAAGCAAACAGAGACTGAAGGGCAGGGAGGAAGAAGAGGGGGGAAGAAAGAGAAAAAGGAAAAAGAGGAAAGGGAGGGAGGAAAGTTCGGAGGAGCGACATCTTGGAACAATAGCGGTCGATAAAGGAAACTGGGCAATAGCGGCGATAGTGGTGAGAATGCGCGACAAAGTTGTTGCTTATCATTTTGAGGAGGTGGCAACGCCACTGGCGGCGGTGGCTAGAGGCCGCCGTCGATGGCGAGGCGACCGGTTTTAGGCCGTTGGCTCAATTGAGCGATACGCGAGCGGCCACACACGTATACCGCCGTGCAGTAGGTAGTAAGTATGTCGTATGACGCCGGTAAGTAAGCCCGTGTACGTTCCTCGGTACGGTCGGTTAGCACGAGTTTAACACACGATGTTACATACGCGCGTATTATCCTCTTACATGTCAGCTCGGGCGCGCTCGTGTGCGCGCCGCACTTGCGCATAAATATAACCACACAAGCGCACGACCGATCCGGATGCGAGTGCGAGCGCGGCGAACTCGCGATAGACCGGGCCCGAAACGCCGCTCCTTTTCAGCCGTCTATTCCGCCGGGTCGACCGTCCGAAACCGCGTGCCGAACGAGTCCGCGCCTCGCTTTATCTTGGATAACAACCAAGTGGCACAAGGACGCGCTCTGTTACGCACTTCATCGCGAATATCCTGAGCGTTTCTCTGTTTATTTGCACGGCCTCGCATCTTCCGGCAGAATCCAGCAGGCTCGCTTTTAGCACGGCCTTTGATCGGCTGCTGATCTTCAATTAGGCTCGCCCTCTCTCTCCCTCCCTCTGTCTATCTGTCCATCTCTCTCTCCCTCTTCCTTTCCCGCTCACTTATGTTTGCTAGAATCGGTTGACTCGAACGCGACCACACTTTCGGCTCGCTGCGTTGTTTCCCAGAGATAATAAACACTCGGCAATCTTGCCAGGAAATTTAGAGGCAGCGTTTCAAGCTTCGTACGACTTTTCGATTATTTAATAATTGAATTAATTTTGTAATCATTTCTTTTATAAAGAATTTCGCGCTTGGGTAATTGCTCGGGTAATATCGCGTTTTTCGTAATTTATAAACTAACGAATTATGCTCGCAAATCTTTAATCATTATTGTATTTACTTTCAACCGAGGATTATTATACAATGAAGTATAAATGAAGTGTTTAAGAGTAAAAATATGTGAGCGTGTTTGTTTTTATTGCAGCTGGTCGATAATTGATTTTCCTTAAAGAATTGTTCGAGTTGCAATGAATTTTTTTTTATTTCGTCTCACATTTGTCCGGGTGAAAGTGGATATTTTCTTATCAATTACTAAATTGGTGCCTAGTTAAAATTGCATTAAAATTGCATTCGTATAAACTCAAGACTGTTCATTTAATAATGACTTTATGCTGAATTTAAGTTTCGTATTAGTGGTCAGCGTATAATTATCGATTCAAACATTCTTTGCTATACTTTCACTCGACGGGATAATTTTCTTTTTATGTTTTACAAAGAATACAAGACACGTATGGTAATTTAGAATTCGATTATCCATATTAATAATAATCATCGCGCCTAAATTTGCAATTTAATTTTGACCGTTGCTTTCAAATCCCAGCCAAGCATCAGTCAAACGTTTGACAGCTTTTAAAATTGTTGTTAAACTTTCTAACGGAATAACCTTACTACATTTCTATTCTGGGATCTACATTAAATTGCAATTTCGATTCAATCGTCTAACAACGCGTCGTCCACTTGCGAGCCACTTTGCAAAACGATCATTACGTATGCGTTGTGCTTGTAGTGTAAAATCGTAACTTAACAATAAACGTCTGACAAGTAGAAACGGCTTTTTATACAATGAATAGCGTGATTTAAGCGATCATAGTGCCAGTTGAACTTAAATGCAGGTTGCATGCGAGCTTCTTTACAGAATCGGATCGATGACAGATCACTTTAAATGAGTGTGTCATGCTCTTAACGGTCTAACAGATTAATCAGACTGCTATGAAATGAAGCAATTTCAAAAATATTACCTTCTCAGGGATTACTTTTCAATTCCCAATAATACGTATTTTAAATGTAATTATGTATTTAAATTGAATTCAAGCCCGAAAGAGCGGGTCCCCGGGCCATTCAGAGCTCGTCATAAATGTGTTCCAAAAGTCATAACCTTAATACGGAAGTGGGCCCGAAGAGGCAACGATTTTGGTGGGAACCAGACTAGATTTGATTCCATTTACCGTCCACTGATCTAATCAAGAGACCGGTTTGGAAACCCGGCGTTTCCTTTAATTTGATTAAACTCGTGGAAATGAAACCGAACGGTCTCACATTCCCACACACTAACATAATGAAAAAAAGTAAATAACGTCAAGTGTCAAATCGTCAGAAATTGTAGGGTTGCAATCGGTGGAACCAGTTAATGATTAACTTGTCATTGGTAATTTTTTAAGTTGAGACATGAAAAACGGTTTCAAAAAATTTCTGCTGCGATACTAGAATAAATGTCCAACCAAAAACCAAACACTGAGAATAAAGTCATCTGCTCAATTTTTCTGATAACTAGAATTCTGATTAAATCAACCATATTATAAATGAAATAACTCGAACTAGAATTTCTAAAATAATAAAAATCGTTACCGCAACAATTTTACAAATGATAAAAAACATCTTTCTTCATTGTTAACTCAACAATTTACCGCACCTCTATGAAATCTGGAAAAGCAACAAAATTTAAATTGCCCTCCGCAATGTCTCATGTTTTGGTGGATGTCGTGGGGCCAATGTTTGACAAGATTTAAGAACGCACCATTGATTGCAGGATATTGACGAATTAGCGTGGGTTAAAATTTGACTGACGAAGAGACAGTAAGGTACAGGCATGATGCTTGTAGAAGAGAAAGAGAAGGGGGGGGGGGTTAGGAGTTATAGAACGTATATAGTGCACATAGCAAAGGCCGTGGCGTATAGGGGAGTGCCTGGCAGGAGGACGTGGACCACCCACACGGTGCCGCGAGACCACCGTGCTAGCCCCACTGGCATACATTAGGCTCTCTGGCTCCCCGAAAACTATACCGGGTCTCTGCCGATCGCTTATGCTCGTCGCCCGCCACAGCCGTTAGGTATTTTGATACAGTCGACACCCGTTTAATTAGCATTCGATACGAATCCCGCGGAACCCTTCATGTCCACGGAACCTCCTTCCCTCTCTCCCTTCTCTTTCCCCCGCACGTACGTACGTCTCTCTTCACTCATGCCAGGACGAATCATCGCCCTTCTTCTTTTTTGCAATTGCCTCAATTTCGTCGAAACACACTTGACGTCGTCGTCGCGTTTAACACTCCTTCAAGACTTACCCTTATAAGGGCCAAGGAAAATGTCGACGATATATTATGATTTTAATTCGTCTGGTTTGTTTTATATTGGTTTTAGGATTGAACGGTATACGCGGTAATTAAAGTAATATTAAGGCTTCCGACTTTGTATTTAATGTTTATAGACGGTATTGATTGAATGTTATATCCGTTGGGAATTATATTCCAGGAAGATTATAGGAAATGAAATTGTAATTATCGTATAGCAGAATCGATATGTCCCGGATGAAAAAAACTTCTCTGCTAAAGAATCAGTCGTACGTGAATAAATTGATTAAATTAATTTGATGATTGTAATGTTCTTTGTGTATAATGTGACTCTGTGTATTGTTTGCCATTTTTATTATCATCGAGTTTAATTATTTTCTTGACAACTTGTATGATCAATTTTTTTTCAAGTTTCTCTTGTGAATATTATGATATTTGAATCGAGTATTTTGGTGAGAAATTTTTTGTTTAAAGAATAGCTTTTTGCAGATTTAGTGATAATTACTGTTATCCAGTAATTAATGCGAATAAATTATTCAGTTTATTCCTTACGCATAAAAATCCGTATTTATATTTGAATTGCTAGTTGGAGAAATAGTACATTGCATGCGTGGCTGCTTTACAACTTTACGCCCAACGTTTAAATCTCGACACGTATACAATTTGTCATGTGTTTTTATGCATCTCGGAAATTCAACGTTAATTACGACTCAAAACAAATGCACTTTTAATCTATATAATGTTTATCAGCCATCAGAATGAAAATTTCCTTACACTCGCGCACGTTCAATTAATTCATGCCCAAAAGTATCAGCATTATTTCCATCTTACATAAGAAAATAAATAGCAGAAACAACACAATTCAAAACTGGAAAGTGATAAATTTGAAATCCACGCGATTATCATTTTTATGGCCATGCAAGAATTCTAATGACAATTCCTCGCCTTCATATCTGTCCTTAAATGAATCCCTCTTACAAAACGTAACGTGATTAAAAATCGACAAACGGAGCAATTACAATAAATTGTTCGAATGAACGGTTCATAAACCGCGGTATTTTTGTCTCAGCGTTGAACTATCAAGTGTGTCACAATTCACGTGCAGAAATAAGTTGAATTTAACATTGCCTTATGGTTTCAGCGTGTACGAATAAAAAAGTTGTGCACCAAAGTTTCGAACGAGAAATACATTATTGTGGCTTTCAAGAAATGCTCTTCAATAGATAAACCACGCGCGGGGGAAATATTGTGGCACGTGTGACTGAATTTGTGACAAAGTTTTGTCAGATTTTAGCTTTTTAACACCCACCCTAATAGCAAGAAAAATATTTATTAAAAATATTCTTCCTATATCCGACGCCAGAAATATTTATGTTACATTACACATCACATTCACTGTTTAAGAATCCACATTTTTATTAAATCATACTCAAAACAAATTTACAGCGATGTCACATCATAAACAGTACCATAGCAACATAACAAATGGCACAATTTTATACAACTCGTTGGCAGTCTTATTGCGAAACTCGCCGGTCGGCTCGCCGCACAAATGACATCATTAAGAATCGATCGGTTCGATTTTCATAATGAATGCCGACGTATTATTATTACCTCTTAACCTCCCCCCCGCCCCACCCATTAAAAGCAGCGATTGACGCGAAACGGCGCGGCTGAAAAGCAATTTTACTCCTATAAAAGAAATCGGCTCGAATGTCGCGGCGTCCGCAAAAGCTCCATCGGTGATTAACGACGTCGCGTCGCGTATCGGTAAGCCACGTCGACCGGCAATTCCGTTGCCATCGGCAATAACCGCGCGACCTCGTATCGAAATCCCTAGATGCTGGAATACGCGGCTGATTCGGCGCGGCGACGCTATCAACAGTTCTAATCTTGTTGCGCGATACATCACGTCTCTATGACATCATCGAGTTTTGAGGTCACTGGTACGCCATGAATTGACTCGTCTGCTGCCACGTCCACGACTGAAACGTATTGACGCTGATATGATCAAATCTGATTCAGAAAAAGGAGAAGATCAATCCGAGCATTGTCAGCAAAAGTCCATGAAACTCGCGCGCGCTGTGTGTTCTTGCGTTTTTCGTCATCGCTTAGCTATGAAAAATTGACGTTCAACCGGAGGAATTTTAATGATTTCGAAAAATCATCTTTTATTTTCAATTAGAGTCGAAGATTTACCGTCCTCTGTCGGGGTATCAAGGGGAAATAATGTTTTAATGTTTTCTTGCGTGCTATGCAGGCGTATTCGTTTATTTATTTAAACATATTTATGTATTTCGTCAAATGTTATGCCGGATTTTCAACGCTTTAAAACGGTAACGATTACAGTTGACGTTGCCAATTTAACGATCCTGTTGGCGTAGAAAAATTTCTGCCTGATAAATAACACGGGCTATGGCAAAAACAGTTGATAAATGGTGTTTGATTATATAAAAGAAATGATAATAATATTTGATCGTCCAAAAGAATGAAATCCAGCATTGCATTCAATCCCACGAGATGATGAATAAACGTTACTTCTCGTGGAAAGGTAGATAAGATAAAAGGAGGAGTAACTTATAAATAGACGAACATAACACTCTCCGTCTTGGTTTACACATGTGTCAAAGCGTGAAAACGTCGAAAGCGCCCGAAGAGTTCTCAAATTCACTACAAGTACTACTCTTGTAATCACAATATAAATATTTATGACGCTTTTCGAAAGTGCCGGGCACTTGCGTTAAAAAGCTGACGGAAATTCTCGCGTCGGCGGAAAATCGAAATCGGCCGTAAGTGCGGCCAATTTGGGAAAGGGACGACAACACGTACGCTGAAATGCGGCCAATTAATTCGTAATTCAAATTTAAATTACGTATTCTGTTACGATCAAATATCATAATCATTTTTTATGTTAATTCCGTCGATATGTGTGGCATCGACAGAAACTGAGCATAATTACGTTGCTTCTTTACACGACGAAATGTGCCTGCGATGATAAAGCCGGAGGAGCGTTTAGGAACCAAGTTAATTTCTGATTAAACACAGCCTTTGGCAGTTTGACGTTTCATTAAGTGTTGACATTAAGCACGCACGCACACATTCAAGTTGTTTAATAAAAATGTCGCGCGCTGCGATAAAAAAAATCCGCGTAAAAAAGATTTTTCTGCCGAGACATACGTATTTTTATTGTTATTCTTATTATTTTGTCGGATTTGGATAAAACTTGTAAATAAATTCCAATAAGATAAATGAAAATTGTTAGGTAAATAAATGAATTAATATCTTACTGCATCTTAATGTTGTATCAAGACATATTTAAGTCTTATTAACATCTACCTGAAATTTCTTATTCTATTTTTAAATTTTTTTCAATTCCAAAACAAATCATTTTAATAAATAATTTAATAATGTTATTGGGATGATGATTTATTTTTCCAAATATAAAAGTTGATTTATATCTTGAAGAATAATTGGTTGACATTTATTCACCTGCACATTTTACATTTGCAATTTATAGTAGTTGGTCGAACAATTTATTTTCATCAATTTACATCTGATTTTCATTCCACATTTATTTATAAATTATGGATCTATATTTTTGGCACAAAATTGCCTAATATTTTGATAAAATCTTGGATGAAGGATAAAGTCTTTTAATGAGATCTATATTCGTGTCAACGTGAGAATTACACCCAGAAAAACAATATACTTACTTTAAGAAAACTATACAAAGAAAAATTTCCTATTAAAACTAATAGAAAATATATTAAAAATAAGAATATTTATATCTATAATAATAGATAGATAACATCTAGATAGAAACAGACATATTTGTCATTCGGACATAAATATTCTTAAATCATAAACTTATTTATGACTCGCATATATTTACAAGAATGAAACGTTTTAGCGGAGCATTACAATTTTTCGGAAAATAAGACGCGACGTTCACGTACACAACCTGCACACAATCACCTGAGAACTCTCCAATCAATATCGAATTCGCGAATAAAGCTTTCGCGTGCATCGCAAACAGGCGCGTTATTCCACCTATTTGCCTCGTTCAAATTGTTTACCGCTCATTTGCCAATGATTATTTTTGTCGCGCCACAACAATGATGCGTCCGAGACAAAGTTTCACGCATCATTTATTCATCGAATTTGCTCGGGAAAATAATTTGTTTCGGGCGCCACATCGGGCGCAGGTAAATTACACAAGCTTCGATTATTATACTTGTTAAATATGAAGCTGACTGCGGATGAATTATTTATAATTTAATTATATGTACGTTTGTGGAAGCATTCGGAATTACCGAACAAAGACCTTCGTTACGTACAATTACTGTTATGAACTCAACACATTTTAATGTGCGCGAACTTTTTGCCACAAGTTTTATGCCTGCGGTTTGAGCGAAAACTATCTACGCGGATGAGTCACCGGTTCAATTTGATTCTTTCTTTGTGGCCGCTACTTCGTTCGCCACCGTTGAATTAATATATGTATAGGCTGTAAGGGTTAGTTTTCATTACCTTCTGTTAAATACGTTTTCCTCAACTTTGGTATTTGATCGATAAATGTACCTAAGAAAAGTACAGTCATCGCGTTTACAAGAGGTAATGTGGAAGATGAACAAATGTTGATGGAAGGAACAATTCATACACTGAGTCAAATTTGGATAAAAATTATTATATATAACTATTATTATTTGAAATTAAAATTAAATTAAATACAGTCTGGTAATTATTGTCCCAATTTTTTTCTCAGTGTACAGTATTTATTTTTCATATGGTTAATGATTCTTAAATTTTGGTACGGTTATTAATTTACCAATATCCGAGGTAATTTTTTCAAATTATCATAAGATGATAAGAGTTATGTAAATGCACGTATTATTTTCGTGTAAAGGAATGTCTGAAATTCTGATACAAAATGTCAATACATAAAAAGCAACAGTTTTATTACAAAATATTTTTCAATGCGCACGAGAACCAACAACGACGCGAATGATAGGATCGATTGAAGTTCACGTGAAGAAACAACTCATCGGAGTTAATCGTAAAAAGGACCTAAACAATTCCAAGGTTTTTGTGAATTCCTTTGTGAGCAGGCTCAAGAGTTACGGTCAGAATGTTTATGTAACGACACGCTTTACGTCAACTGCGACATCAAAGAAATCAGAGTCAAGGTCGACACAAAATGAACAAGAATTAGTTTCTGGTAGTCTCAAAACCAGTAGCACTATTAGATAGCTCGGAGTCAACAATTAACTACACTCGAGATATCGGCGCGGCTTTGAGAAAGCAGTCCCTTATAGTTACGAAAATGTGGCCTTATTGTGTATGGAAATTTACGTCCGTTGTTTGTACATTAGTTTACCAACATTTGCACAAAGGCTCGGATTTCTTATTGGCCACCCCGGGGGCATGTTTTGTGAAAGAGCACAAAAACTTTTTCCCATCTTAGAACCGTTCAACTTTTTCTGCTCTTTGTCACTGATTGAGACGTATTTCCGATGCTGTTTACATTAAATGTCATCTTTAATTTTATTAATGCACATATCTTTTTACTTTGACTTTTTTGTCGACATTTTTTCTCTCTCCCTCTCTCTCTCTCTCTCTCTCCAAGTTCAAAATTTACATGAAACTAAATTAAAATGTTAAATTCATGAACGAGTGTCAATTACTCGTGTAACATTTTTTAAAGAAAATCCGACGGTACAAAACTCTCGAACAATGGCAATGTCGTAAACAGCACTTTTCTAATCAATTCAAAGAAATGCTTCGGACAAATTTGTCTTCGAGCGAGCCTTTGGAAAAAAGAATAAATGGTATTTTAAGTATACCAAACAAAAAATGTCCTTCTTTTTTTCTTTTGGAATAATTTTTTGACAATTGTCAATAGATGTATTAATTTATTGATTTTCAAAGTAGAAAATTATACGTTTAATTTTTTCCGAACAATTATAAACGGTGCTTACAAACGCACAAGTACAGTCGAAGAATGCAATAAAAACACGAACCCTTCAAATAAAGCGATCTGTGAAATTTTGAAACGTTAAATATTTAAATGAACCCAATTGATTAATCATTTACTTTTCTTTACTTTGAGTATTAATTACACCAAAGTGTATTTCATATGGAATGTACAGTGATTAATACGGTTTTAGAAATAAGTAGTTTTGAATAATTTGAACATTAGTTTCAGTTGTTCATTTCAAAGTCAGACTTTTTATTATGAAATTTTAACACTATCAAAAATGTAAAAGAAATACATTAATGTGAGCGTTACATATTAAGTAAAATTTAATATAATGTGCGTATATTTATTTAATTTTTTAAACCGACATTTATTTGAATTACTTATAAACTTAAATTTAAAAAAATGTGAATGATAGCAGAAATTAAAGAAAAAAAAAGAAAAACAAAAACACGAATCATAACACCTACAGATTAAAATTACACCGACGTTAAATTACGCGACTCTTTCTACATTTTAAATTGAAATTTAAAACGCTTTAATAAAAGTACCACAAATTTTAGTTCTTTTATTTTTATAATTTGACAAGAAAATTAGTCGACAACTTCGTAATATGGAAAATTGTATATCAAAGTTTTTCTGCGCGTAATTAATTTAAACTGGACATGTTGCAACGTAAGATTCTTAATAAGTTATCGTTTAAAGTAACTTGTTTAATTAGTTGAAGCACATGACTAATTCTGCGTCAGCCTGGAAGAAGTCGAATGTGTCAAAAAAGTTTTATGCAATCTTAATTTACTCTCATTAAATACTTCTATCCATCAATAACGTAGACACATTTTTCTTGTAGATTCAGATTGCAAAAAGACCAGCTATTATTAATATCAAATTTTCCTTTGATTAATCCCAATTACGAGCCAACATTAATCGTTCTCGAACGTACGGTTACAATTCGAACGAACATATGTGAAGTTTAACGACGCGAATAAATAATCGTACAAAAAATTTCATCAATAAATCCCATTAAAATGACGTAACGTCCAACTGCAGTAGCATTCGATTTACAATCTATCCTGTCAATTGTATCAGTTTATTGGGTCGCACGATCAATATTTTATTTTACTCGTTTCTCAGTTTTCAATCAGTCATGTTCTCAAAATTGTATGTCATAAAATTCAATCTAAAGACAATGTTAAAACATTGGACAAGAAAAATTGTAGAAAAATTGAAATAAAAATATATAATTAAGGTAACACTTATCAATATTTGATTGATTTTAAGTGATGAAAAATTTCAGAGTCATTTCGATTCACAATTTTATCCGAAGAATTTAATTGTTTAATTATGTTACACAATTTTAAAAAAGTTATGTTTGTATCATTAAGTTCTCGTATTAGACTTTACCATATATGTAAAATCTATGTTATACTGGTCACATACATATCATACATGAACTATTACCGTTTCAGAAGTGGGTAAATAGACGCCTGATACGGTGCGTATACTACATTTGATTTTATAGAATTACCGTTGGTTCAATTTACTGACAAAAACTTTGGCTAAGTAGTAACAGTCTGCTATTTCATCCATGATGATCGTATTGAAATCCTTATAATCATAAGTAAAATGATATAAAGTTTATGTGACATTCCAACTACACTCAGATAAAAATTGTTGCACAAGCTGTAATCTTTTTGTATTTTGAGGACATAATGCATAAATCTACAAAAATACAATATAAAATTATGAAATGTATAGATAAAAGAAGTAAATATTATGATTTTTCTCTTTATTTCCACAAATTCCCGAATACTTATTTACACTGAAAAAAATAGTATGGAAAATCCAGCCATACTTGTAGGGTAATAAATGTTTTATTACAACAACTTGATAATTTATTTAATTTATATTTTAAAGTATGGGTGATTCAACCATACTTATTTAAAT
>JABFPN010002110.1:0-24088 GCA_022817305.1 Leptoteleia sp. ZL-2020
AATAATCTGTTTGGAGGACGACTTAATTGTAAAATCTGTCCTGCGTAAGTGTTGCCTCGTTATGCGACGGCGTGATTAATAATAAACGACAAAGGAATTTGGTCCGCATAATTGACACAATCCTCTCCCCCCTCCCCCCTAACCCGACTTGTTCTGTTCATCTTGTTTTCAAAAGACTCTGTGTCATTCACGCGGCGATGTCACGAACTCCCTGGCCATGTGAAATATTGATCCGTCTTGGCGGTTGACCGCCAATTTACTTTTTTCCCTTCTTTTTTTTCGGGGGCTGTGCGAATCTTCTCACGCATTGAAATTTCCTCCCAAGTCGTTCTCCGGCGTTCCGTGAGCGTGAGAATCTTTGCAGCTTCAGGGGAAACAGATTTCCAATTCGAATAGGAGACCAGACGAGGCAAAGTGGTTATGGCTCTTTTTATTCACCCTTCGCACCTCCGATAAGTTAACCTCCGCAGAATTTGTTCGACTCAATGTATGTTTTCGCTTTCTTCAACCTATTTACAAATCTCACGGATTTATACAATGCTTATCTACGCATTTCTGCGAAACATTTCGAAAGATTATTTATATTGTTTTTTTTTTTTTTGTAACGCGTACTTTTTGGTAACGCGAATAACAAAAATTCATTTCGATGAATAATGAAATAGTTTTTTTAACAAAAGATAGTTAATAGTTTCTGTTACTATATTATTAATTTTGTAAACATTGTATACATGTATACATTATAACATTGTATTTGTTCATACTTACGGAATACTTTTAATACAAAACAATATATGTTCGTAATTGTATGATTTGAAATTACATTTTTAAAGAATATAATTTAATAAACTTAACACCAAGAAGACTTTATATGTACTGAAATGAAATTAAGATTTATGAAAAATGTAAACATTTTTCTTCTACGCAGCATGCAGTTGCAATATGGTAACTTTTGAAGATTAGTCAAGTAATTTGAAGGACTATTTCAGAAAAACTACTTTCTATCACTTCATGTTTTTCTAATACTAAAGTCATTCTTAATTGATTTTAAATAGGATTATAATGAAGCATGAGAATAGTGTCCCTTTATTATGTCAATACAACTTTGTCACTGAGTTAAAAGCGACTATAGAAGTGTTAAAATATGTTTTAATGGTCAGTCTTGAATAAACATTTTTAAAGATCTTGATCTGCCTGCGTGTCTACACCATACTTTAACACGTTTCTTTCTGCTTCTTTATCTCTATTATTGTGCTTCATAATGACTTAGAAAAATAACGATACTTCCGTTATTAGGATTAAATAAGCATAGAACAAGTATAACATTTCAAGGCAAAAACACACTTTCCAAAACTTAATGACGAAAATAGATTTTCGTTTATTGCGTCATTTATATAAAATAGTATTTTTATGGAAAATAATATAAGCGTTTTTCATTAAAATCATAACAACAATAAAATTAGTATTTTTTTTCAAGTTAAGTAAAAGTAATACTAAAAATCTCTCCTCCAGTCCAAGAATTTCACCCTTTGAATAAGCATTATGCATTAGATGTAGGAATCATTACAACTCTGAAGTCAGTTTATCAGAATAACACTTTATTCATGAAGCAAAAGATTAACAATTTCAAAAATAATGTATAAAATTGTAGTAAACTGTTTTATAATTAATTTATGAAATAGTGACATCTAGTTAACAAAACATAAGCACTGCGTTCAATATTGTTGATAACATTTTACTCAATATAATTTATATAAACAAAGCGACCTGAGTGACATTTTTGTTACAATTATTTTGAAATTTTGCCTATTTTACGACTATGTATACCCATCATGATCTATAGATTAAATTAAACAACGCAAATATGAGTTTAATGCCTTGATATATGAAATAAAAAAATATAATTTTTCACCTGAAAAAGCTGTATGTTGGTAACTTAAAATTGGATAATATTTACAGGTCAAATATTCACAAACCAGTTTCTCAGAAAATAATAAGTTCGTTACAAATTAGAATTCATTTTGCTAAAACTTAAAACACATTGATTATTTTTTAAGCTACACGCAGAAAAATAAAACAGTTAACATTCCCATAAAAAATTGGATTCGAATCCCAAAAGACAATTTACGAACATTCTTATGATAAATTATAAAAGAAATACTATAATAAAGCATTTATTCCAATAAATCTGTAAAAATTCCAATAAATGTATAGGCAAAAGTATGTTATTTTAGTATTTATCTCATATTCATCATGTTCAGAAATTGTCTTCTGGGGTTGGAATTCAATTTTTTATGATAAAATTGTCTCTTTATTTTTCTGCGTGTAAAATATTCTTTTTCCTCCATGTACTATTTGAAACGTGCGGACAGTTTGTAAGAAGAAAATTTCTATTTCAAGGCAATAGGAAATTTTATGAATTTCGATGTATATCCAAGTAAATAGTTAAATCTGTCAAGGAAAAAGACATCGAAATTTAATTTTTACTTTTCGAATCCGCAAAACGTTGTTGGCGTGGTTGATTTAGTATATTGGTCGAGCAGGTGCAAGTTTAGGCGAGCAAGTCACGTGCAACACCGCCACGATACGAGGCATTGGAATTGCGCAAGACGTCCGCGTCACGAAGCTGATATTTCGTCACGATTCTGGATCCGTGTCCTTCAAGCGAACATTTTCGTGACCGAGCTTCACGCTCTTTTGGGTCCTCGCCTCCTGATCTACTTTAACCGAATGCACCACCGGTGCTGGCACGCCACATTGACCCACTTGTTTGCCTCAACCACCTCTCTGAGAAAGATGTTGTCCTGACAGTTTACTTATTAATTTAGATTATGCCGCATAAGAGTTAATTGTTTCCAAATACTAACTACGTCTAACATTCTGCCACCTTTTATACAACTGGGTAGGAATAAACAATATGATACTGCCCCGCAGTTTTGCCTCATAGCTTTTTCCTCAAAGTTTTGCCTCATAACCCACCGTCCCGTCATGCTTTCAAATTTATTTTGCAATTTTCTCTCGTCCTACATAGATATTACGCAAATATTTGCATGACACAAACGAATAAGTTTCTTTGTCAAGGTTCAATACTTCCGCAGAGCCAAACATTAACTTCGAAAACATTATTTCTGTAATTTGATAAATAATCATAACATCCTTGTTGTATTAATTAAATTTAATAGACCTCTGCCGCACCGATATTGATATTAAATTTATCGTTTAATATGATAGGATGATGATTATTTCCTTAATTAAACACCGGAAAGACGTATTGTTTAATACAGATAATATCATAATTGTGAATGAAGAAAACCTAAAATGGACATTATTTTAAATGAAACCTACAATGATTGAATTAATCAATCTGTGTTAATTTAATTAATATACTACCGTCATTTTTGTATTATATTATTTGAATTAACATAATGCTAAAACATAGTATTTAATTTTTCGTCGCTTCTTATACATATATATATTTATGTCTAATGGCAGTTTTGAGACCAAATAGCCATTCAAGTTACTTGTTTAATGGCAGTTTTAAGGACACCTGGCATACTGAGAAAAAAGTTAGGATAAAAATTATTATACTGTATCTAAAAATAGGGACATGTGACATCTTCTTGCCTTAGTTAATATACAGTTTAAAAAAGGTTATAAGAGAAAAGAACATTTTTATTATACTGTATAGTAACTTGTACAATACTGATAACCTCTTTTAAAATGTATTTTAAATATGACAAGAATTGTAATTTGTCCCCATTAATGCATATAGTATAATAATTTTTATCCCAACACTTTTCTCAGTGCAGTTTTGTGGACTGTTCTCAATGGTTAATTCTGAAATAACGGCAGCTTTGAGTACACTTCCTAATTTTCCTCTTTCGCTTTCTCAATTTCTTTCGCAAGTAATAATAAAAAAACAAGCTCCTATGGCCCGGCAATGTTAGTTTTTAAACATTTATAACAGTTTAAAAACGCAATTTCAAATTTCCCTCCATAATTTGAAAATTTACTTCCAAAATTTGAATATCTTACGCGTATCTACACTCACAAAAATATTTATTTAAGAGTAATAGAATATTCTTATATTAAATAGGATTTCCATTCATTATATGGACAAAGTGAAATTCTATTTATAATAAGAATAAATTATTCTTAGAAAACATATATTTATATAAAGAATTATTCCCATTTATATTAAATAAAAAAAAACTATTTATTAAAAATAATTTTAGTTTAAGAATATTCAACAGATGATAACTGAATATTCTTATTTTTAATAGATTTTCTGTTAGTTTTAAAAAGAACATTTTCTTTGTACAGGTTTCTTAACGCAAGCATATTTTTTTCTGAATGTGGTCTCCCAAATAGGGCGCGTACTCAAAACTGCTGTTAGTCATATATATATATATTTTGATAATTTTTTTGAAATCTAACTAAACTTACAATTGTGGGCCCAGTACCATCTCATGATCGAAAGTCCTCAAAAAAAGTACCATCTTTTCAAAATTCGGCGTCTTCAGTTTTGAGGTCGGACCTCAAAACTCGCACCGATGGACGTTTAGCATGCAAATAAAGGTGGGTTTACAAATGTCCGTCCCCAAAAGTACCATTTTCGCTATATATGTATAGCGTAAATAAATGTAACTCACTCAATCTTAATCAAAACTGATACACTTACCTGCATGGTGAGTCTTATTGATGTTGACAGCATTAAAATTCTCTCTCTCTCTCTCTCTCTCTCTCTCTCTCTCTCTCATGTGCTGATGTTTATTGACATATCAAAGCAATATTTATTAAGCAAGAGCAATAAACACACACCCACGACTTATTATTTGCTGACGATACCGAAATAATTAATTGTGCAGGGCCCCAACTGACGGTTTTCAATCAGCAATCAACTATTCAAGTTGGTGGTCGCTGGAATGGCAGTAAAGGAAGAATAGAGAGAGCATTCCTCGGTATAATATCTGGCCTGGTGGTAAACGGAGCACGCATTTTGGAATTGGCAGCAGCAAAGGACGGCAGAATTACGACAAGAAGTGACGTGCAATTATTACCTATCGGTAGCCTTGTGGACAAAGCTGCACCATTACAAAGAATGCAACAAGTAATTCTTTCTCAACCTATTTCATTTTATTTAGATTAATTAAAGCCATTCGTGTTCTCTAGAAAATTATATCGAAATCAGTGGATCAAATATTATTATACATTAAAAGGTATCCCCTAACTCAACAAGATATTTCATCCAATTAAATTATATATTTTTAAATCATTCTCTTGCACCAACAAATTATCTTTTAATTTTTAATTGTATATTATTGTTTCTGTGTATAATAACGATTTTTGTGTTTAATGGTTTCTTTAAGAGAATATCGCATCAAAACAAAATCTGTTTATTCAACATTTTTAAATTTTCTACAATAATGGTTTGACAAACTAAAAAATTTCAATTACTGATTAGAGTGTAAACTTAGATTGTATATAAAAAATTATATTTAATTTACAATTTTTCAGCCAATCTATTTTTTTTATTTTATTGTTTACTTTTTTTAGTACAGTGAATGCATTTTTTTAAGACAAGTCATTTCATTTGCCACAAAAAGTTTGTTAAAATGCAATGCCATCACTCAACTGGTCGATATAGATTATATATGCAAATTACTTAAATAAGATATATCTTCTTTTCCGCAGACCCCGGCATCCGGTTATCCCGGTGTTATGGATGACCTTATATTCTCAGGAGCAGGAAGTGGCTGCGCTGGAGATGATGAGGATGAAGAATGTACGCCAATTTACGAAAAAGGATCCGGTAAGAGAAACAAAAAAGTACTTTTGTAAACTTTGTTATTGCTGGTGAAACTTGGTAAATGAAAAATATATAAACATGATATCATATTGTGAAATATAAATTATGCGAGCATAAATTGACTTAGACGAATTGATATCATCGTTAAAAGTATTTGATTTTTCACGAACGTATCATTAATAATGATTAATTATTATATCCTATTAAAACTGCTATCTACTCCATCAGATGACTTGATTACACCTGTATATGTCGCACCAACAAGGTCACCTGTAACTTTAAAACCAAAATCACACAAAGAAACAGTTCCCGAAAGACCATCTTGTGACGATGAAGAAGAATGCGAAGAGGGATCCGGTGATCCTGGAACTACTGAACAAATGTTTGTTACATCAGCAACAGGTCAGTATAATTAAATTAAATTTATTTTTTTAATACATATCAACTTTTAACATCTCAATCAGTTGAATGAGAAAAAATTGCTCAGATTCCAGTAAAATTTCATATGAAATAGTTATGATTGACAGCACGTGAAATGGTACCCACTTTTCATCAATAATCTTTCTAATTTTTCCAATTTTACAAAATTCCAAATATAGGATATAATTTATAATAAATGAAATAAGTTAATATTGGGCTGTAAAATAATTGCTGTTTGAATAACGCACTTGTGTTGGATTTTTCGTAAAACGATTGAGTTATTTTGAGTACGGTGTTAAATTTATCTTTAGAGCCTACTTTCAATTACGGCTTGTGTGTTCGATATATTGTATGCGTGCTTTAATATGAAACGTGTAATTTCGGTTTTGTTATATATGGGCATTCATTCGTGCAGATTCGAGTTCAGTGATGTATACAACGCAACGAGAAATATCAACTAGTCATATCAGCTTGCAAACATTGCCTGGATCGACGTCGACGCGAAGTGGAGTCGTCACGATAACCACCCCGTACAACGTGTCAACCATTGGCACAGAATACACACATACACATGGCAGGTGAGATGAGAATTTGCACGATACTGTCAGACCGATAAACATTTATTCGGTATACTTCACAAAACAATTCCTTGATTATCTACAAACGCGTGTTCATTTTCCACCATCAATCGTTGATAATCGGTATCCAGAAAAATGGTGCGTTCAACCAATAATCTGGATTTCGTATTTCGATTCACAGTTACGAATATACGTTTCAATTATTCAGATAACCATTTAAACTATAAATAATTAAAATTGTATTACTTTTTCCAATCTAATGACGTATTAAACAAAATATTAGATAATAATGATAATGATTCTATTAATTAACAGAACCTCATAGTCACCAATCACACCCTTTACCAACATCATGATTGTTTTTAATATAATACATTGTTTTATTGTATTATATTGTTTTTATACTCATATTTATTTATATATAATAATTTTTTTGTGCATTCGACATATTCTATCGAAAAAAAATTATTATATATAAATAAATATCAGTATAAAAACAATGTAATACAATAAAACAATGTATTATATTAAAAAAATGTATTATACAAAAGACATAAAATTAAATTACATAATATAAATATTTATTTTATTTGTTGTTATTAATAAATAAAATAATTGCCTTGTTGACCATCGATCGCGACTTTTCAGTATCTTTGTTTATCCAATTAAAGATTGTTCGGAATTCTTCTACTATATGCATTTAGTGCATCACACGAATAACAAAAGAATAAAAAGGAAGTTTTTTAACCGAAGTTAAATATCTGTTCCATGTTGTGAGCATGTAATTACTGGTAATAACAGCGGCATTGTCGATAAATCGAGCGATATTATTAAACTACAGTAAAAAGGAATTTTAACTCTCAACTAACACTGTACCAATTTAATACGCTATAGTATGTTAATCATGTTCAAAAAATTAACATAAATAGTGCCTTAAAAACAGCTGGAATAAAATTTTATCCATTTTCACCAAGAGAATAACACAAAGTATCAATTTGTATTGTATGAAAATCTTGAAAAATTTATTATTTTAAAGATAAAAATAATTGCTTGTATTTAAAGAATATGGAAAATCAAATTCAATAAAAGTATGTTTTATCCATAATTAATAATAATATGTATATTAACAAATAATAAAATCTGTTGAAATTGACTTCTCAAAAATATGCATTCATCATTAATATGCTGGATACTCATATAAACAGAAATGAAGGTAAAAGATTTATATATCATAACAGGATTTATGCTGAATTCATTAGAAGTATCCTCTTATTACCATAGCGAACAACGCCTCATTATAATTAACGTATGTAATTTATGACTTTAGATTTGACATATGAAGTCATGTAATTAATTTGATGACATCACGTTAGGTATAATGATACATGAGTGCAGAATATTTATAATGAAACATACTTTAACTTCTACTAGATTTAATCATTCATTATGTCATTTTAGGCGAAAGCATAATTTTTTTTTACTATGAATGACATTGCTAAGTAATTAATATAAAAACACATTTTTAGAAGCTTCAAAAATAATTCTCATTTATATATTCTTTAGCTCGTAGATAACTGTTTTTCACTAAGAAAAGTATTATAATTTAAAAATAATTTATTTTCGTAAACATTAATTATATTATATTACTAGCGTTTTGTAAAATATGAATGTAAATATTTTCAGTAATCTATTTCAAACATTTATTTAGAATTAGGTAAATTATTACATTACAATGACGTCATGTTGTAAGTTTATTTTTTACAAATGTCATTTAGGATTTTATGCTTATCATAAAAGTAAAGTTTTAAAATGCTGCACTGAGATAAAAAAGCTACATGACATTTTGTTATTATTAAAACTTAAATTGAGAATAAACGAAGAAAAGTTAACTTTTTAAATATTATTAACAGCAAGATTTCATAATTATATTTTAGTTTTTAAAAATACGAGATATTACTTTAAATATGTAATTATGCTGATTAATTTAATCTATGAGCCACGATATACCACGTACACGGAAAGAAAAGAATATTAAAAATTAAGGAATCGGGGATTACGAATTTTAATAAACTCAATTTTAATTTTTGACAAACACTTCATTTTATGCTTTATCCGTTTGATGTCGCTATTTATCAACGTCGCTAATCTATTGCTTATGTTGTTCATAAACCAATTATTAAACAGTTTACTAAAATTTAATAAACAGTTTGTTAAATTGTACAAAACTACATAGAATTACTTTTTTTACTTATTTAATTTAAATTACTTAATTTACTTAATTTAAAAAATTGTATTAATTTAGTTCGCGATATAATGATATTCTGCAAGTATAATGCCTTAAGTATTAGTAAACTTTTCATTAAAAATTAATACTTTTTTCTCTCCGTGTACCTACTCGTAAAATAAACAGAATTCCAATTCCGGAAGAAACAACATAAAGTTTGGGCTTGAAAAGTCGAGCCTAAATCACTGTGAAACTCTACTATTTTAGTACCAAGGACAATTGTAATGTTTCAAGAACACTATTATATAAAATGTCATATATAGTGTCCGAAAATTCGATTGCATTTTTCACAATGTTTCAAGCTTGAATTTTTCAGGTCGAAACTTTACATTGTTTAAACCTGGGAAATCAACTATGATGCCAAACTTTTTGATAAATTTTTGTATTTTTTCTCTCAGTGTATATATTAAATATAAAATAAAGATAAAACAAAAATGATTGTTATTTCAGTTCGGAAGTAACCCACGGGATTTTGACCAGTGAGACGACGCACAGGTCGACCACTGAAATCATGGATCCACCGCCGCCGCCTCCGCCGCCTCCCGTATATCCGCCGATGCCAACGCCACCAAAGACGACTACAAATAACAAAAGAATAACATCCGAAGCCTCAGAGATAGCGGCTCTGATCATCGGCATCATTTCTGCCGCACTCATAGCCATAGTTCTGATATCGATAATTATAATCAAGTTCAAAAATCGACCCGAAACGAATTACAAGATTGACGAGGGTAAAACCTTCTGTCAGGACCCGAACGCCGCGCTGCTAGATTCAGCGACCGGACCCGGCCAACCCTACCCCGGTGCCGTTAAAAACGGCGCCAATGCCGGCAAAAACGGCAAAAAACGAGAACTCAAAGACATTAAAGAATGGTACGTGTGAATAGTTCGTGTTTCCCATTGACAAATCCACACTCTTCTTGCGTATAACGAGATGTGTCCTCGGGGACTTAAATCCACTTGGTTCCTACATTGAAAAAGGCCACAGAGTCATTCATTGCGTTTTAATTAAATTCACTAAACGAACCGCGGAAGAAGTGGAATATTGTGTTAATCTTTTTTCCCTTCGGGCATGTTATTCTAAAAAGATTTAACTTTAAAAAAGGAAGGAGAAATTAAAATGAGTTTGTTGACATAGTTTGTACGTTGAATGTTGCTGGTTTATGAACGATAAAAATGTCCCCTTTTTAACGACGAATCTTTTGCAACGTTTCAAAAAATTTCATTAAAATTAAAATTAATTTCACAAATTAAGTATGTGAAAAGTAACGATGAAAATTGACGCGATATTGAATTTATGTAAGTCTTTTACGATGGGGAATCAAATGGACTTTCGAGGATGGTCAAACGGCTTTAGGTTCCTTCGCTTCGAAGCATTACGATTAAGAATACGCATCGATATACGTTGTTATTGATGCGAGCGTGCACGAAATTCTTTCTGCGTTTTTGAATCATTTTTATATGCCGACGGCGTATGCAATACGCGCGTGTATAAAGCTAATAATCGACAATTGAGCTCTGTTTTCGGAACCGTCGGATTGTGACTTTTGATAATATTTTTAGCGTTGCATCAGTGTTTGACATTGTTACATGTTTGTGTACAGTTAACGATAGCCGACTTTAATTCGTTGTTAAAACTGGCCGGTTCAGAGAAGGGGGTGGGGGTGCAATTTAGCTTTTTTCATTGGCATTTCACGGTTTCGCAAAGAGAGTGGTCGATGTATAAAGTAGACATTTTATTTTTTGCGTTCAAGTTTTAAAGATAATTGTTACGTCAAATATAGTCTATCAGGTAAAAAATCATAAATGATACACCCTGTTAAAAAATTCTAGCTGGGATCCTACATAGGAATTTGACACCGGAAATCAGCTAGTTCCCTAGGTAGATTCCTAGGTAGTTAAAAGGAACTAGATAAGATCCTATAACTATCTAAGAACCTACCTAGGAAACAGCTAGAATTTTATAACAGAGCAGTTAATATAAGTTTCGCGACAAGTGAAGTACCAAATTTTTCACGGGAAATTATATCTATTGACTGTTAATGATTAATTATAAAAATGGGAATAATGTTACTAAAATTATGAAACTATAATGAAAAAAAAAAAACGCTGCAACTGGTGAAGGGACAAAACTCCGATTACGAATTTGATACTTCTTATCCGCGTCGTTTTAATTTTTCACATTTAAATGCTTTTATGATTCTTACGAAATTAATTGCCAATTCGTGAATTGTATCGAAAATATGATCGAATTTGTTTTCCGTACGAAAAAAGAAAAAAGTTATTAATAATTTCGAGCTTCCATGAAACATTGACGCTTAATAAATAATCGATAATAAACTGCCTGATGGACTAAAACCAAAAACCAATTCCAAATAAGCGAGTTCGCGTTTGTCGACGGTGTGTAAACTGTGTGTCTTTTATCTCTTACGAAGAAAACCTACCTTTTCCAACTAACTGATATACATATATAAATACATAAAAATATAATTAATGCTTTATACATAAAAATAATGAAACGTGTTTGTAAATTACGTACGAAGTAACATTACCGTCGAAGCAATCGAAAGAGCTTTCTCGTAAGAGCCGTCAGTTCCAAGATAATCGTAATTTACAAGTGAAAATGCGCGGGAGGGTGCATGTATGCTTGTGTAACGCGTGCGAGTGAGTAAAAATAATCGAAGGGGAAAAAAAATAAGCAGATCGAACATTTTTAGCGAGCCAAGACTGACTGTGTTAACAAAAGATATAAGTTATAATAATTTATCGAATAAGCATTTGCTCCTCGGTGAGTGTTATAAATATAAATGTAATTGTATATTGAGGTCAGAGTTTGAGGAAATGATACATACAGTATATCAGAATTGAAATATCATTTAATTATCAGTTTGCATTATCGTTAGTGTCAGACATTAGTTTGCCTTGGTCCCTCAATTATGGTAATGTTTGTGAAGTTCTTTTTAATACTATTAATTATTATTCCTTGGACACACAAACTGTATATACGCCGACATTAATTGTAGCTGATAAAACGTACGAAATTGAAGATATATATCATTTTCAATATACACACGTCAACAGAATTGTATAAATCATTCTATTACACAAAATAACAATAAAAAATAATAAATGAATAAAGTAAAAAAAAGGGGGGGGGGAATAAATAAAAATCATTCCATTCCGTGATGTATAAAGTTTGTAATTTTCCAGCGAACCGTAAAAATGAACGAATATTGCAAAATAAGGGGAATAAACCAGTTTTATACAACTCGGCGAATACGAATTCGTCACCCATTCGACTTATATTTTCTCTGGCCATGTTATTCCGACGTATTATACCGTCAAAATTAATTACTTTATCCGTGTAATTAATTAAACAGTACAAACTTATACATCATACGCATTAGCAATGGGCAATAACTAGGCATTTCATTTCGCGCTGCTGACAATTCAAGTAGAGGTAAAGAAAGTAATTATGACAGTTGAGTCATAATAGTGGTGTTTATTTTAATGTAACGAAATTGAAGAATTATTTTACGCAAAAATATGGTACCTTCGCTATTAATTCCCTGTCACTATCTCCACCTAACCATCCACTTTAATTGAAATCACATCTTTGTGCATATATTATATAAAAAATCAAAACATCAATGAAAGTATGAAAATTTTTTATCCAGTTTATCCGAAGCAACATTTTTGCACATTTTGTAGCCAATTTTGATGATTATTATACAGGCTAATATTTTATAATATATTAACTTGGTTGTTTGCGCCAAATTTTAATACAAAGCACTACGTATTGCTTCAACGCGGAATTGCATTATTTGCAGTAATAAAATAATTACACTGGAATTTGTATATAACGACACTTCAGGAATCGGAAGTTACGCTTTCGGTATGTGTATAATAACGTGCTAAGGTGCGTTCGTAATTCGATTGATCCCGGTCACGTCCTAGGAATTTATTTTTTTTTTATTCACGAATTCATATGAATATATTTGCTAGCGAATTCACAACTAATGGCAACATTACTTTTTGTTATGCACAACTGAGAATTGAACGTGTTTAAGAAATCTGTATATCAAAAGACAGCATTGCTAGATTTCACACGAACGAATTCACTAGCAACATCATTTGCACGAACTCATGAATAACGCCCCAGGACGTGGTTGGGATCAATCAAACTACCAGTTCACCCCTAATGACGGTAAGTTATGTGCGACCAACTTTGTAATAATAATTAGATTGCTAACAAACATTAAAACGGTGAACTGGGATCCTACATAGGAATTTGGAACCGGATATCAGATAGTTTCTTAGGTAGGCAGGCTCCTAGATAGTTATAGGATTTATCTAGTTTCCTAGCTGAAATCCTAGATCGTAAACTAGTTGATGTCTGATCCTAAATTCCGACTTATGACCCTAGCTAGGAAACTAGGTAAGAACCTATAGCTACCTAGGAATCTACCTAGGAAACTAGCTAATTCCCGGTGCCAAATTCCTATGTAGGATCCTAGATATATTTTTTTGACAGGGATAGTAATAATGTTACTTTAATTAAAACTTCCGTTTAAATATTAAGATATATGTGTTCATAGTCTCGTGCAGGAATATATAATTAAAACAAATATAATTAAGTTTCAAAAGTATTTACATTATTCTCGAGTGTTTAAATTTACGCGCTAAAACCAACTTCCGCGCAACTTGTCTTTAGAGGGAGTGTCATTGGATACAGGTTCAAGTGTATTTATATATGTTTTGTGAAAGTGTGAATTTTATTTTGACTTAATACGAAACAATTTTTAACAATTGTACATAATTTTAAAATAAATGAAACGATGAAACAAATTAACGTTAAACATTTATTAGTTCTTGCCCATTTATGTGCATATATTTTTAACCGCGCCCAACCGCATAAATGATCAATCATGTGCGGGTAAAGTCAGCTGATAATAGTGAGATGTCAATCTGACATGTCAAATAGCAGTACCGAATTGAGTGTGTAAACATGTAACCACTGTAGTTCAAGTGTAATCGAGTGCGTAGGATAATTTTTATTTGGTAGCACATCACAGACCAATTTAATCCCAACACTCATCGCGTTTCGGAGGAAAAAATTAGAAAAGAAGTAACAACCCTACTGAAAATAATTTGCTGAAAAACGCTGAAAAAGTGCTAAAATTGGAACTTTTCGACAGTTTTTCAGCATTCTTCGGCAGTTTTCAGCACATTTTTGACAATTTTTCAGCATTTTTCAGCAAATTATTTCCACTCTGAAATATGGTGACAAGGAAAAGTAATCACAAAAAAGGATAAAAACATTCCGAAAAACGTCTTCGTCGAACTAATGAAAGTTGCTTGATTTTTCGGTGCTTTTTAAACTAAATATATTTTTTATATAAAGAAACCCTTTCTTTTTACCAAAGTATAAAACTTGTTTCATTGAAATAACGACCTTATTATCTGCGTCCCAAAAGATTCTAAATGTATCCATCCTTGAGATGAATATGTGTAAAATTTTGTAATATACACGAAACTTTTTTATTTTATGATATGTAATGATAACGAGTTATTGCATTGGAAATACAAAAGCTTCGGCATTATTTACGAGCGACTAAAATCACGATGAATACACAACTATATTATATTTTAAAGTACTTAATTGTACGAGAGTTTTTAATCGCCAAATATTATCGAAGCTTTGCTTTTTGCATACAAGTTTCAATGTTATAACGAATATTAGAAAGTATCCGTGAGGACTTTTTATTTTTCTGGTAAAAATGAAACAATAGTAACAATTGAACACTGTGGATGTAATGTTCGTTGAATAGACAAATTAATTTAGAGTAGAGATTAAACGAGTGTTGTGATTAAAATGCAAATAATGTAATTATCATAAATGATCTAATACACTGATCGCATTGAGCATAGATAACAATTATGAACGACGTTATCAAATTGGTTACACATGTAAATTGTTTATTCATATTGTAGAATTTATTATTGTAAACGTTTGCGCAGTCTATAATAATAATAATAATAATAATAATAATAATTTATCATTTTTTTGTGCAAGGTATTCAATTGGAAATTGAAATTACAATAAGTATATATTAATTTTTGTCATTTCATTTTAATTCATGGAATTGGAATTGAAATTAAATTTAAATTTATATTGCTAAAATAAAATATGTTTTTGTAACACGTGCGTGGAAACTGCCCTGTTTCCGTTCTATTTAGAAAACGGAAAATGGCTGATTATACATGAGAACGGAATCTCTCCTCCATGGGACGGAAACTTGCTAGTTTCCACCCTAAGGCGGAAAACGACTAGCTTCTGTCCTCATCTAAAAACAGTTGAATTCCTTTTTCTAAACAGAACAGAAATAGGGCACTGTTCTTACACTTGTTATAAAAAATTGGTGCATAATATACTACTATTTATAAACTTAAATATATATACTATTCTACCACGTAAAATTGAATACCTTGTATATACCAAATGAATTGAATACAATATTGATGAAAACTGTTGACAGTTTTATAATTTAAATAATCATTCTGGATAAATTACGATTCACAGTCATAAAGCTTGTACATGTACCTATATATGTGCAACATATTACGAATATTAATGATCTGTTGTACAAATTTTAGGAGGTTCGGATTTAAATATAATAATCAACTGTATATTGAAATATATTTTCATTGATAAATAAGATTTAATGTTTACAATTATTTAACACGCTGTATTATAAACATATAATTCATTTTAACATTTGATGATTGTGTTATGTTAAGATTAACATATGTTCTTTCTTTGAATTGTATATTTTATAAAGTATATGGACATTTCATCAGTGCCTAATTTAAACAAAAATAAATTGCTTAATTTAATCAGAATTATTTTTATAACATGAACGAGGAATTTAAAATTAATGCCTGTATAATTAATGCCTATAATATACTTCGATAACTTTATATACTTGTTTTGATCAATAAATGTCAATTATATCATTGTAATTTCGAATGAAAATATTAATTTCTATTATGACTTCTGGATGATGCAGGTCAAAAGTATTAGAAACGCTAAAAAATATTAAAATTATAATCTAGTCGCTAAAATGTTTAATAATATAATGAAAAAGTAATAATTTTTTAAAATTGTAGCGTGCAAATTTTTGTTCTCTACAAATCTTTTGTACACGGAGAGAAAAAAGTATTAATTTTTAATGAAAAGTTTACTACTTTGGCATTATACTTGCAGAATATCATTATATCGCAAACTAATTGATTAAAATTTGTTAAATTAGTTTATTAAAAAAAGTAATTCTATGTAGTTTCGTACAATTTAACAATCTGTTTATTAAATTTCAGTAAACTATTTAATAAGTGGTTTCTGAATGACACAGGCAATAGATTAGCGACGGTGATGAATAGCGACATCAAACGGACAAAATATAAAATAAAGTGTTTGTCAAAAATTAAAATTCAGTCTATTAAAATTTGTAATTCCTGGTTTCTTAATTTTTAATATTCTTTTCTTTCCGTATAAGAAAAACTACATATAAAATGCGACATAATAAAAAATTACAAAAAGTATTGCCTAACTGCCATAAATAAACTAGTTTATAATGGAACGCATTTATTGTAAGCTTAATGTTAACATCAACATAACACCTTGTGACATCACCTTAGGATTTCAACACTTGTTCCAAAGAATTAGTGTTGAATTCGGATCGTTTTAAATAATAATATATTTAATATTACCTGCATTGTCCAAATTTTTCATATCAAATCTTCCATTTAAATAGTAACACTTAAAAATATTATTTAAGGTGGAATATCACTTGTTGGCGAATTCAGAATGAACATAAGCTACTTATTAATACATATCTTTAATAAGGTAAATAAGTTGTAAAATAAAAATTAATTCAAGAAAGACGCAATGTACGTCAACAGTTAAACACGTTTAAAATTTGTTAAATTAATTTTCACGTATTACAACTCTTCTTAGAAAGCTATCTATTGGAAATGGTTTCAACAACTACTCAATTGGAAGGTTGAAATCTATTTCTAAAAAATAGCTTTCTGAAAAGAGTTGCAATACGTAAAAATTAATTTGACAAATTCTAAACTTGTTTAACTGTTGACGTACGTTGCATTTTTCTCAAATTAATTTTTATTTTGGAATATATATGAAGATATGTATTATTGAGGAAGTTATGTTCATTCTGAGTTGGCCAATGAGTGACATTTCACCTTAACAATACATATATTGAAAAATACCACAAAATCGAAAGTACTGTAAATATTACTTGGAAAAAATGGTCCAATCGTCTGTTAAGAATATTTTTAAAGTACGCTAAAATGTTTTATAAATAGCACTAAAAAAAGAACCTATTTGAAATTTAAAATGATCTATGTGTACTCTTTCGAAAACCTATTTCTACTGTTCTGCCTAAATCTTTTCCTTCATCAGTTTTTTTCATATTTAATATTCAACGCAATGAAATGTTTATTACTTTTAACAAAACATCCGAATCTCTTCAAAGTGCTTTGAATTTTCTCACACACGTTGCTCCTTCTATCTCTGAATCTTGAATTTACGTTCCTTACACATATGTATGTACATTCTCGTGAATGCGTATGTTGTGCGTGCATTAGTTTACATTAAATAAGTATTTCTATATAAACATGTATATCTACAATATTATTTGTTTACAACAGCACATGTTCTTCGATCAAATTTGCACCTAATGCGTGTCTCAATATCTGCAACTCTTTTCCATATCCTAACAGTACAACTCAAAAATCGATTATTCTTATGTGTAGTCATATATTTTTATATTCAATCCGATCATTGATGATTTAGTAACGTACCAGCTTTGTTCATTAAAGATAAACCTATATCAGATTGCTGTTATTTTGCAAATTTCTAAGCAATTTAAAATCGTGTATTTCTACACATAAAAATATTGATACATGAATTTAAAAGTAAACAGAAAAAAATAATACATTTTGTATCGCAAAGTTTATTGACATGGATTTCTTGATCCAATCATTGATATGCACTGTGTTAAAAGTGTCGGGCCACGAACCAACGAGCATGGTACTTCTAAAAACAGCGACTTCTACACACACATACACACACACATACATACACATATGTATGTATGACAAAAGTATAAATTTAACAAGATTATAAAGATCGTCGTCTTTATGGGTCATAATTTTTATTATATGCACATGGAATCGAAAGAGACAAAGAAGAGAAAAACAGAACAAAGGAAAAAGATACTGTCAATGGAAAATAAAATGAGATATTATTCTTTAGAAAATTTGTTAAAATTTTAGGCATAATAACAATTCTATTATACAGCTATGCACGCTGAATCTTTCTAATAATCTTTAAACAAATGACTTTTTGGCACTGTTGCACTTTTATTGCACGCAAAAAAAGATGCTTTCGACACCTTTTTTCTAAGGAACGATCCTTCAACTAATTGCATTTGATCTAGTCTAAATACTTATCTTGATTAAACATTCTACTCTACATCGAGAGAAAAAAATATTAATTAAACAAAAAAATACTATTTTGGCCATAGTTTGACTTTATTTCAATAAAGTTTCCAATCGTTAAAATGTTGACATTAATTTAGTAGAAATAATAATATTCTGTAAATGAAACAAAATAATAACAATGTCAAAAATAAGTTAATAATACAAATCTTATGTATCTGAATTTACTAATAACTTTAACAGAGTGACATCGAGTTGACAAAGCATAAACACTGCGTTTAAAATTATTGATAATAATTTATTATTCCGGGCAATTTATATAAATAAAACAATCAAAGTGACGTTCTCATTAGAAATATCTCGGAATTCTTTTTTTTTTATTTTACGAGTAAGTATGCAAATAATGGTTCATAATTTAAATTATTCAATGTAATTTTTAATTTCATCCCATAGAGCGCATAGTAAACCACTACATTTAGTCCAATTCGAATTTCAGCTAGGTGTAGAAAAGGTAGGTAAAACAGGCATTGACGTTTTCTAGAGTTTTTGCAAACTTTGCAATGTCGCATATTTCAAATCAAAATGCGGTTTACTGGAGGCATAGTGTTATTGCATTGCGGGAGTTTACTCATGGTATACTAAACGTCACTTTATATGCTAGAAAAAAATTATTGTTATTGAATCTGTTCACCTATTAAGGTAACATTCTAGCTGCGTATTTTAAATTGTTAATCTTTTTCTTGTAATCTTCAGAGTGTACAATGAAAAAATTCAATTCGATAACGGAAACTGATGTCGAACATAAAATGTCATTATGGTTCCGTAACGCTGCAGAACGCCTTAATAAAAATCAAAAAAGAAAAATGATCGTGATTTTGTTTTTTTCTTGATTATAAAGTGATGTTTAGTATACCATGAGTAAACTTCTACAATACAATAACACTATACCTCCAGTAACCCGCATTTTGATTTGAAATATACGACATTGCAAGGTTTACAAAAACTATAGAAAACATCAATGCCTATTTTACGTACGTTTTGTACACCTAGCTGAACATCGAATTGGACTAAATGTAGAGGTTTACTATACGTTCATGCGCCCTATGGGATGGCTTGATACATGCCAAAAAAATATATGTATTTTCACTTGAAAAAAGTGATACATGTATTTTCACTTGTTTGTAGATTAAGAATTCGCAACTTAACATGCAGAAGTCAAATATTCATAAACCAGTTCCGCAAAATATAATAAACTATCGAAAAATAATTAGTTTGTCACAAATTTGATTTGACTTTATTAAACCTTGAAATATATTGGTTGTTAAATTATAATATTATTTTTTCTCCTTGAAAAATAAGATTATGTTTAACGAGATAAGAACATAGAGTTATTAAAAGTTATTGCATCTAATTAGATTCAATTTAACTGATCAAACAATCTAATGATCAATGACTCTATATAATTGGGCATGATGACGTCTATTTGGACTAGATCAGATATTTCGATGCTGAATTCTCTTCCCTGACTGTTTAAGATCTATCGAAATATATTGCACACGTTATAATGTGCTTCTATAAGACTGCATTCATATTTTTCATTTTATAACAAGTCACGTAACATTGATCACGATTAATTTCATTAAATCGCAGACAATGGGAAAATTAATGAAAATCCCGGTATACATGATAGTAACAGACGAAATTTATTTGTAACTTGTAATTATTTGAATAAAATTACTGCTATTAATGATCATTTAATTAAAATCAATGAATATTTCTACCTTAACACAAATTATTTAAATTTTTACATTTACTTTTTTATAATATAATAAAATTTTGCAATAAAATAATGATATTATATAGTGAAATGTTAAATTAATCATATATAAACAAAGTGTTATCTGTGTGGTTGAAATGAGTAAATTGGTTACAAATTACAAATAAATTCTTCAGTATTTAACAGTCACTGCAACTCATGAAAATAAATTCAATTTGCATCTCATCTTGCGCTGATGTGTCACAGAAGGATACATCAAAAACTACTCAAGCAAATGCAATGTACAATTTCATCGCTTTGACAGCATGAGTAATTTACAAGTATTGCAACAATGCATTAAATTGTGTAACAAGTTCTATAAATAAGAAACAAAGAAAAGAAATTCAATCACTACAGATGATATTCTTGTACAAGTTACTTGTGACTAAAAACGTTTTACAGTAGTTTTATCAGCATCAAATCCTTTTATATGTTGATTGTTGTAGTATCGCTGAATAGCTTTTCTTACATCAAGAAAGAAACTTAAAATTCAATTCAAGAATTTGAAATCATAAAGTAACGTTTAGTGAAAATTTGATTTTTATTTTCAATGGAATTGATTGACTTAATATACTATACATTTTTGTGGAATTCCTTATAAAATTTCCTTAATTATATTTGACAAGTCAAATTGACCAAGTTGGAAATTTCATTTCTAAAAAAAAAATAAATTAATCATGTTGGAATTTGAAAGTAATGTCCACAATCCCATCTGAATTATAATAATTAAATCAGTTGTATAAATGAATACAGAAAATATATTTATTACTTAAATACATCATTTAGATAGTTTTTGAAAAGATGACAATGTCGTCATGATGAATGAGTCACTGAGCTTATTAGCACCAAAGTAGATAACGTTAGCTAGAGAAGGAAACTTGAAAGAAGTTCAATTTTTTTTTTGAAAATCCACATCTCTTGCGATTACAAACTTCGCACGAGAGGATGAATTTCCATTTGAATTTCCCTTGGTGCATAAATAGCTATTATACATATAGTTGCAATAACTGACCATTCATCTAAATGTATTTCTGTCTAAACTGCCAAAACAGTGACATATTAATAAACCTTAAATAATAAAAAAAATTTCAAATTTTGAGTCCTCTTTAATGACAGATAAATTACTGAAAGTTATTCCATTTTGAAAAGCACTGCTTTACTGATGTTAACATCAGAAATGCTTTGATCATTGTTGAACGAAATACAAACCACCGCGATATATATACTTTTCAATTCCTTTATACCACGAAATGAAAAGCAGTGTAAATAAATAGCAGTAACGCTAAAAAAACATGCTTGAGTTTCTTTCTTCGTGTAAAAAATATATGTATTATATATGCATATATATATATGTATGTATATAAATATGAATAACGTTTTTTTTGCCAGTTTGAGTATCTAATGTTGTATTTAATGACAAGGTGCAGCCCATATGCCAAAAATTGAGAAAAAGAAAAGTTTTGATATTAAGGTGATGTTCAAAGCATAGGTAGCGCTCTGCGGTATCGGCTTTGATGTTTTCATAGATAAAAATGAAATGGACAATAATTTTGTAATATAATGACCAGGCCGCCATTCTACAATGTTAGGAGAGTATTGTAGATTATAATGATATGTGTTTTGAAGAAAAATAACAAAAAGCGGTGTGAGCTGGTTTTAAATATACGAAATGTCGATAAAAAATTCTAATTCACACCGCTTTTCATCCGTCTTTTTCAACAATTATGTTTATATTGGCAGTAATATTCTCCAAGTGCTAAAGAATGGCGGTCTGGTCATTATTTTACAAAATAATTATTATTATTATTGTAAATTAAAAAGACCCTAACTCCGTGACAGCGGACCTTGAACATCACCTTAAGAAATAAAAGTAATTAGACATTTTCTAAGTCTATTTACTAAATGTATCTAAATATAATTTGTTTATAAAATTGCAATATTTATCAACTTAATTATTATAGTTTTTTTACATAAATATTAAAATTATGTAATAATATTTATTGTATATTTAACTGGTCGTATACAAAAACTTATTTTTTAACATTTATTTAAGGTGAAATGTCAGTGCTATATTCACAGAATCAGTGTCTATCACTGAGGTCCTAAGTCAAAAACTAGGTGATCTCTGATCCTAAACTCCGACCTAGGACCCCAGCTAAGAAACTAGGCAATCTACCTAGGAAAGTAGCTGATTTCCGATGCCAAATTCCTATGTATGATCCCAGCTAGATTTTTTTAATAGGGATATGAATCTTTTTTTTCAGTGCACAGGTTCAGATACCGAAAACAGAGGGAAATTTCAAATGCAACATTAGATGTAATTATATACATGTATATACATACATATATATTTTTACTCCACCTTTGTAACTACATATCTTTAAATGTCTACTGAATCTATTAATAACGTTTGTACTCTAATTAAACTCTTTAACTCTATAACACATTGAACTCTATGCCATATCTGCGAATGAATGGTTACTCGTGACACAAGTGTGCAATATACATAAAAAAAGATATTAAAAAAAGAACCGCTGTATGTACGATGAAGGATGATATAAAAATAATATTAAAATGCGTTAACTAGCTCACTCGATACGTATGCATGTATGATACACGACGAGAATTACGCGTATAATTATAATTATTATACAATAGAATGGACAACGGAGGTGTTAAGTACTCCCAATTCAGATAATTCGTCACCCCTTTAAATTACCGACAAACGCAACCATGATTGTGAATGAAAATTTAGTTACACTAATCATCATCCACTGGCGAATTAAATGGACTGGAAGTACGTATTATAAATATGCGCACCCACATTAACGGTTTTATATATAAACCGAGGCAAAAAGAATGTTTATGCAATGGCGCTATTATAATTTGCTTGTGAAAGGAAAAAAACGTGTGCATACATTTTTCTGCGACCGGTCCAAAATTATAATTAGCCGTTGCGTAATGCGATCTTTGCGCATGTCGGCTATATACATAAAACGTCCTTCGATATATAGTTAGATGGAATATGATATAGTACATATTATATATTTTACATTGTACAGTTAATAATATTGGATGCACAATAGAAAAAAAAAGATTATATAATTCGTGATAAATCTGAGATTATCATAGACATTTTAGTGGCAATACATGAAAGCAACTAAACCCGAATTTCGGGCGGATCGACAAATAATGGATTTTATTATTTTTTTCTATGCCTCGTTTTGTTTACCCCTTAGTATAAACATTTTTTCTTTTAACAGTTAGTAAGATTGTATTTCATTGATTTTAAGTTAATTAAAATTGAATTGAAAATCTTAAAGCTTTAATTGCATTTTCTTCTATTTTGTACTTTGAATTAAACTTTAATTTAATTTCATAAAATTGTTATTAAAATACTAGACAAAATAACCTTTTGTTACTTAGCAGATTATATCTAGAAAATTAATTAATTTATTATTGACCTGGTAAAAATTAAAACAAATGCGCGATTAAATTATTTTTATGCAGAGATTATTAAAAAAAATAATATTTTTGTCATACCTACGGTGAAAACTCGTCATGTTGTACTTGTAAACTATGCGGAATAAAGGTTATTTTGCACTCTCTTCAAAACACAGAAAACTGTGCGGAAAGTATATGTTCGCACGGTTTTGAAGAGA
>JABFPN010002111.1:0-24081 GCA_022817305.1 Leptoteleia sp. ZL-2020
CCACCGGCGAACGCCACGGAAAAAGGCCGAAGAGCGGGACCAATTGGCGCCGGCGACCGAGGCGCCGCGCAAAGAATGACTCACGCGAAGAGTGCGCGGGTGGGGGGGAGGGTGCCGAGGGGGCGCTCGTACCGGCGGCAATCGGCGCGGGTGGGGGGGACCCGCTCTAGTGGTGCCCAAATCGAGCTAGGGATTGTTCGCGTCGAAAAGGCAGACACGGCTGGTCAATCGGGCGCCGCGCACCGCAGCGACGCACTGCACCCCGTTAGTCGCACGTGCTCGCTCGACGCACACGCTCGTCCTCGGTTTAGCCAGGCGCGAATCCCAATCTCGGCCCTTGCTTCCGGTACCCCATTCCTTTTTTTTTTTTTCGATTTATCGGCCGAGCGAGCGAATCACTCGCCGCGTTTAACGTATACGAGTCCGAGAGTATCCACGGGGGGCCCCCTGTGGTACCCCGATGAGAGTGACTAGTGATTAAGTGACCCTGGTTCCACGGCCAGTGTACGGCACCCGACGTTACCTTGTCCGGGGCGAGCTTCGCGAGGTCGCGGATTGTGGTTTTAGATAGTGACAGGATCCGGCCTGACCACGGCCATTCTCGACACGGTTAGTACTTAACGAAAGTGAGCGAGTGAAAAATAACCGGCGACTTATTTAACAAAGTCAATATTTTTCATTTTTATTTCATATGCTTTGTGCGTTCACTTGTACACTGAAAAAAGAAACAATACCATCACGAATTACTGTGTAAATTGACCTTTAGTATTGTCCTGCGCCGGGAAATGCAGCGCATGTGTATGAATAAAAAAACGTTATATCGGTTTGAAATAAAACGTTAGTAAAAATGAAACTCGTATGGTTTATGTATGTTTTAACAATTTCACATGAGAAAATATAGAATTTATGTATGGACATGGGTTTTTTCTTATTCTATATATGGACATGCTTATATCTTATACAATATGTGGGCATATATGTATTATATATAGATATTGTTAATATATGGCAATAATTGATATAATATTATAGTGTCTAATATTTGTCCTTATATGAAATTGTTAAAATATATATGGACCGTATATGTTACAATTTTACTAAGGAACCAATCATATGTTTCATTAAAACAAAATATGATCGTCGCCGAGTTATGACGATATTTTATGATAATAAACGAAAAAGGTTAGGTACATTAAGAAAAAGTTATATGGTTAATTTTTGTGACAATTAGAATTCTGGTTGAATTAACCATACTGTGGTTATTTTAACTAAAGATTAGATAACTGAAACTAAAATTTTAACTGGGATAAAAATTACGGTTTCATTTCTTAAAAGTCCGTTTTGTTAAATTAAAAACAGTTGGTAGAATGTTGTTAAACGACAATTCTTTTCTCCTTTTCTAACACAAGGCTTCAGATTATTGGTTCGAGCACAGTAATAATTGACGGTTTTTTTTTTCAGTGTACTTTTAATGATTAACTCATTGATTATGGTATAAATTTAGAATATATATAAACAGATATGAATTTTGGTTTAATTAATATAATCAGAGAAAAAAATACATGCTTCATTCTCGATGAATGAAACTTTTTATCTTTATATTGCCAAAAGTTGGCAAAAATATTTTTATGAACAAGTCAACTCGAACATAACCAAGTTACCGCAGCAACTAAAATTTGATTAATCTAACGAAATATCGTTAGTTTTAAAGTAGGGGGATGAAATTAAGTTTAGTTGAAACGTTTATGCATGAGAAGGTTGTCGGGTTGTATCAACCAGCTTCATCAATTTGATCTTTTTATCATTGTCGAGTTGTGTAATGGATTAAAATGAGTTTGGTTGAACAAATTAATTATATGCGCAAAAGGAATAATGCAGCGATTATTATTTTATCATAATCAAGGGATAAATTCTTTTACATTAATTTTTTAATTACCATTACCTTTATAAAGGTGAAAAAAAAGTAGTTAATATTATAATGAAAAACTGTAAAGAAAATGGTAATATTGTTACAAAGAGATACTCTAGTAAAAATGAAACATATATGGTTTATATATAGGTTTTAACAATTTCATGAAAGGAAGTAGAAAATTCATATATGGTCGATATATGGTAACAATTGATATAATATTCTAGCCAAAAAGATATATGTCCATATATAAGTTTTTTATTTCATTATATGAAAATGCAACAACATATATGGACCATAAATGTTTCATTTTTACTAGGGTATATATGATTTATACATTATGATAAATGTATCAGTGATAAAATATGTTAAATTACCAATAAAATTGTGATATTTTACATTAAAAAAGTTAGTTGCTACACAGGGAAAAATGTGCCGCGTACTAATCACACAGTTGAGCAATTTTGGGGCAAATAAGATTTCCAAATAAATGGAGAAAAATGCTTTATTCCAAAAATGAAAATTCAACTCTTGTAAAATTAAATTACTTTCCCTTATAATGTAACATTTTAATAATACTACCGTAAAGATCATTATGAAAATTCAAATTATATATAATACAGCCTTTGTAGGATTGTATGCTTTTCTATTAAATTGTCCCAAGCGTGTAGTTTCCATTTACTTCTCAATTCTTAATTCATAAAGAAACTTTGTCTTTTCTAAGCAAAATAACACGACTTTTCATTTTTCACAAACTACACGTTTCGAATATTTATGTCTATTTTAGTAGAAATGAAACATATATGGACAATATGTTATTTTTTTTTTTTTCATAATTCATATATGCCTATGTTTTTTCTCAATTCATATATGGCCATGTATGGATATAAATGGTTGATATATGTCAAGAATTGATATAATATTCTAGTCATTTTTTTTAAATACATTCCTCCTATTGAAACCAATTACTATATATCAATCATATATGGCCATATATGTATTAAGAAAAAACATGTCCATATATGCATTAAGGAATGACATATACGTCCATGCATGGCCATATATTTATTAAGAAAAAACATGTCCATATATGCATTAAGGAACAACATATACGTTCATATATAGCCATATATTTATTAAGAAACAACATATACGTCCATATATTTATTAAAAAATCACATATATGTCCATATATGGCCATATATTTATTAAGAAACAACATATATATCCACATATGGCAATATATTTATTAAGAAACAACATATATGTCCATATATGGCCACATATTTATTAAGAAAAATCATATATGTCCATATATGTTTCATTTTCACCAGAGATCTCTAATTTAAAAAAATCGTTTTATTCCTCAAGTCCAAAAAACATTAATATTATCCGCCACACTTTTCTCACCATAAAACAAAAACCTTTTCGCATCTAACCTCACTTTCATCACCCCGATGAATAATAATTAATTGAATAATAATCGAATAAACAACGGGCAAACAAATGAACTGCAATTAAGGGAATGAATCGAAATTGAAATTTCGCCGCGCATCATTCACAGCGGCGAACAATTAATCGGCTTTAATTGCTTGTAAAAAAATTGCCTCGCCCGGTTTATTCTTGGCATAATTTGCCCGATCAATTTTATAACGGCCATTCGTTATAAAACAAGCGTGCGCGCGCGCGCCCGAGGGATAAAAAGGCGCGATAAAAACACCGAAATGACGATTGTGAATGTCACGTAATTAAACGCGATCTTTGCCGCGCGGCGACATTGTAAAGATAACGAGTGCTCGCTGCACCAAATTAAGCATTTTTAATTGCTCGCAAACTGGCGGAGCATCAATTAACCGGGCGCGGGCGAATATTTCGCGCGCACGCAACGCAAAATATTTTTCCAAAATACACGGGGGAAACAATAATGGCCATTGGATCCAACATTGCTAGACAAATAAAAGTGTTGATTCCAAATAGTGAACTAATAAGAATTATGCTGTGAACCGTGCTCTGTCGGTAAAACAGTCATCGTGTATTTTCGGTAAAACAAAAGAAGGTGCGCTGTTATAGGCCAACGGCAATACACCGTGTTGATCTTTATATATTTATTTTATGTCGAGTCAATGTCATTTTGCTGTGAATCGTACAGCGTATTTTTTTTCCCCGCGTAGGACGGCGTCGTTAACGCTTTGCCGCGCCTTGTTACCGCGCTGTAATTTTCATTTCTACCCGAGCATTTTCGCGATGAAAATTTCGTTACCCATCGCGGCGGCGGGGGCGCTTTTAAGTCGGCGATGACAAATGGGCGAAATGAATGAGACTGCTTTGCATAAACTCGCACGGTCCTCGCGCTTCTTTGACGGCGTTTACGCTCTTTGAAATTTGATATTTTAATGCTTAAACGAATCAAATTCTGTGTTTCCACTTTTTATTTATCCCCCCCTTCTCTTTTCGGCAATTAGATTGTTGTGTCGTATTAATTAAAAATTTCCTTTAAATTTTACCTCCCGATTATTTGTCTTAAGAAAACTTTGGGGAAAACGGTCGATTTGAAAACGTTTTTGAATTCGAATAAAATTTAAAGTTTCATTTTCCATTTTTAATTTAGTTTCTCGTGTATCAGGATTTTTATGGTGTATTAGTTAAAGATGAATTTTTTTGTCCTGAAAACTTTTCTTTTAATTCTTCGTTAGTCGCTTTGTTAGTGGCACGCTAATAAGGGGGAGATGTCAGAGTGAAAATTTTATAGCCTGACGAGGATGCAAAAAGTACATGTAATACTCGCTTAGATTAGTAATAATTTTTAGCAAAAGAATTAAATCTAGCTAATTTTTGTTTTAGTGAAATTAGTAAAAAGAAACTAATTACGGTTATTTAATTGTTTAAAATACGGAATAAATAAATTCACAAACATTGTTCACTTTTTTGAATATATGTATACAAGTATACAATATATGTATGTATACATTTTCATATATAAATATCCTTTATATATGGAATATTTGTTTTCTTTTGTGGACATGTTTTTTCTTAATTTATGTATAGTCATATATGGTTTATATATGGTAATAATTGATTTAATACAAGGCAATTATTAGAACTATATATGGCTAGCATATTATATCAATTATTGCCATATATCGATCATATATAGCCATATATAGTTGGCTCAATATACATTGAGAAAAGACATACGTCCATATATGAATTTTTCATTTTCTTATGTGGATATGTTTTTTCTTAATTCATATATGGCTATATATGACCATATATGGATCAAAATACATATATATATATGAATTTTTTGTTATTGTTATAGTTAAAACAATAACTTTTACCAATAACAATAATATCATTGATCAAAACTGTAAAAACATATATGGACCATATATATGGATCATATATAGTTCCTTTTTCCCCAATGTAAATTTACCCCTATACGAATGTAATTTGTTTTCGTTTAAATTCATTAAATGATTTAATCTCTTTTATATAAATCTGTATTATAATTAATATATCATTAAATATTGAGGAATAACAAAAAGTTAACTGCGATTACGGAGGGGGAACGTAACAAAAATCGCCGTGTTCGAAAAGCGTGGCCAAAAGTGACGAACGAAATCCGACGGCGGGGAAAACGGCAAAGAGGCGAGTGCGAAATTGTGACGCGGCGTAATGAATGAAATTATGGAGTTTTAATGTTCCATTGAGCGCGATTACAGAAGTAATAAGTCGGATGACGTTCATTCATCGCGCAACAACAAAACGCGGTCGGGTGGGCGCGCGCGCGCGCGAGATTTTTAATTAATTCGCCGATTGGAAATTTGCCGTGTTTGTTTGCTTATTGGCGCTGAATGTTTTACCTGCGTAAATCAATTTCCTATTTCGATGAGCTTTGCCGTGTAATTTACGGTGCGAAAACATTCCCCGGCCGAGACATTTCAAAGATTAGTTTTTGTTTTACTTTCGCTCGGGTTTTGCATAATTCACACGGCGCGGAGGGTAGGGGGCGCTGCTTGTTAACGGTGATTGAAGCGTGTTTTTCGGACATATTTTTACAGTTGTCCTTCGTATCGATGCGGAATTTCAAAATCACCCCGGTAAATCGTTAAACTAAAAAATTTTTTTCGACCCATTAAAAACTGTGTGTACGGTTTTGTTAACGCGGGAATTTTAAATTTTGCAAATTTGCAAACAATATTGTGGAAATGAAAATGTGTGCTTTTATGCTTCCAAATTTGGATTTTTTTTTAAAAGATTCATTTATTTTACGACTATTGTAATTTATTTTTTCGTCAATTATCTCAACCAGATAAAAGCCAAGTAATCGCGTTTCATTTAATATTATATGAAAAATGAATATTTCCCAGTGATAAATTATCTTTGTGCAGCTTTTGCTTGGAGAATGATATTACGGAAAATTTGTGAAAATTAATTTTGCTTTTAAAATTGCGAATTCTTTGATGTTTTGTCAAAGATGATTAATTTTGGACAGAAATTGGTTCTGATTCTTTAAGAGGGAAAAATTTAGATAGGTGAATTGATAACTGTGAATGTAAACTTTATTTATTAATAATTATTCTTCATAAACAAAAAACACGGTCGATATATGACAATAATGGATATAATATTCCAGCCATATATGCTTATATCAACCATAGTGGTTATTAGTTATATCAACTATATATGGTCGTATATGAATTAGAAAAAAAAACATGTCCATATATGGGTATGTATATATATATTGATGTATATGTTTTAACAATTTTATATATGGATATATATGTTTTTCTCAGTTCATATATGGTCAATATATGGCAAAAATTGATATAATATTCTAGCTATGTATGGTTTCAATAATTTTTTTATATTGAAATGAATTATTGCCATATATGAATTAAGAAAAAACATCCTTGGTATAAATGAAACATATATATGGTCCATATATGGACCATATATGTTTCAACAATTTCATACAAGGAAATAGAATATTCATATATGGACATATATGGTTTACTTTATATCATATATGGTCCATATATGGTTCATATATAAAATTTTTAATATATGGTTAATATATAGCTCATAAAGCATTTCATATAAGGAAATAAATCCATATATGTACATGTATGTTTTTCCTTAATCCATATATGATCATATATGGTCGATATATAATTGATATAATAATCTAGCCGTATATGCATTTAATAATTTCATCTGGCACTCAATTTTTGCCATATATCGACCATATATGGTCATATATGGATTAAGGAAAAAACACATCTCCATATATGAATTTTTTATTTCCTTATATGAAATTATATATGAACTATTTCCTATGTACTATATCTGTTTCACCTATATCAATAACATTAATTAACCCACATTAATAATAACATAAATTATCTTAAATATAATTTATAATCACTCCGCGGAAAGCAACTTCCTTTCTCCTTTTGCGCGACTCGTTAATTGCGCATGTTAAAGTGTGGCAAAAGCAAAACACGCCCACAATTCATAATCGTTCAAAGTATTTACGTTTTTGCGTCATAATTGAAGCGCTATAAAATATTGGAGAGTCTTTTGCCCCGGCGCGAAAGAGCTTACGCGCGGGGAACGCGCGCGAATTCGCGCAACCCGGGATTACATTCGTTAATTTGCGCCAGGCCGAATGCGTGCCCGCGCCCCTCCCCTGCCGCCGGTGGTGTGGCGTTGTCGTCGCGCCAAGTAGGAAGCGCGCGGAGTTGTCTTTTGTGGCGCGCAAGTGGCGTCGCTGCATCGCTATTCGCGATAGAGATAGCTATTTCATTATGGCGCGTGTGACGTCGGAACGCGACCGGAAGTGCTCGGGCGCGAGCCAAAACGCCCTCTTTACGGGTTGCTCGAAAGCGTTCTGGTATCGTTCGCACAATTTGAGCGCGTTATTTTGCGTTTTCGTTGGAAATGCCGTCGCTGTGAATTTAAGAAAATGAGCGACGCGCTTTTTGGGATTGTTCACTTTTTAATATTCGGTCGAGATGAATTCAATTGTTTTATATTTATAAATGGAAGCGATACGAGGAGTGGAATTTTCCAAGTGGACGGGTTTGGTTGCGTTTAAAATATGTCACGGTTACTTCTCTTTTAAATAGCTTTTTCTTTTGGAGTGACAAGTTGGAGAAAGATGGAATATGATTTTAATAACACATTTTTTATTAATGTACTACGAATTGATAATTATTTAAACATTTATCGAAATATTTACAACATAACATATTTCAATTCTTTAAATATTAATTCGAGCATGAATTTATTCTAATTAATTAAAAGTTAAATTTAATTAATTTAATAACTGTAACAAAAATTATGCAATTTAATCCTCTTGTCGATCAAAATTGTATTAAAATTCGTTAATGAAATAATTAAAGTAAAAGTTATTCTGACAAGGGGAAGAGGGGGGCAATTTTTATCGACTTAAATTGATTTCGAAAGTTTTACGTTAACTTTTTCGCAAAATTTGAAATTGCATTCTTGAATGGACGCTGAAAAAGGGTACTTCCGCAATCTTTGCGGTATTTGCTCGAGGAGCGAACATATGCGCGTATACCACATGTTATAGACATTTGATCGTATCCTATTGACCGTAAGACAATACAAGCCACGGGAAACACGATAGCAACCCAACAAATCATCTGACATCGAAAGTAGAAAATTTGGAGCAATGTTGCCAAATTAAACTTCCTATTAATTCTTTCCTTACGTTGGAACTGAAAAGTGGATTATTTTGAAATTACGAAATTTGAACAATTTTTTTGAATAGGTTTGTTTCTTGCCCTTCAAAATGTCAATAAATAATATTTTTGTTTGTTTTTATTATGATGTTGATAAACATACTAGAAAAAAACTACAACAAATTCCCTAGTAAAAATGAAACATGTATGGTTTATATATGGATCATATATGGTCCATATATGTTTTTACAATTTTATATTAGGAAATAAAAAAATCATATATGGGTATATATGATTATCTTTAATCCACTTATGACCATATATGGTCGATATATGGACATATAAGTTTATCCTTAATCCATATATGGCCATATATGGTCGATATATGGCCACACGTTTTTGATATATAGATATGTTTTTCCTTTATCCATATATGGCTATATATGGTCGATATATGGACCATATATGGATTAAGGAAAAGCATATACGACGATATATATGGATTAAAGAAAAGCACATATGTCCATATATGAATTAATCTCTAAAAAATGTATTAAAAAAAAAGTTAAATATAAAATTAAATATGAAATTAATGAAATTGTGGAAAAAAAGGGAAATAATGCCGAAATTGATTAACCATTTAAATTAAATCATTCGCTCGTCGTAAATAATAAAACAAAAAAACACACACTTTTATAATATGTTAGAGTTATTAATCGGATTAAATTTTATTTCGATACCGCGTATAATATACACGTCACAATGCAACAATTTATTTGCGCCACAATTTTACGCGGAATAATTTCGTTTAATTCGCGGCAATTTCGACGGCAATTTTCGTAATTAAAATGATTCAAACAAAAATCACGGGGGATTCATTGTGAAAATGCATTTTCGGGGCCGCACTTTACGAGCGAGGTAGTAAGAATAATGTTTAAGAGTGGTTGTTAATGTTGCCCAAAACAAAGCGTAACATTTTCATTCTCAAGTTGGCATTCATTTCGTCGGCTTAAAAGCTCGAGCTTTCGTTACTTTCTCTTCTTTTCATCCTTTTTTTTTGATTCAATGTACAATCTTTTTATTTTGTTACCCGTCCTATGTATAATAAAGAGGGAATATACTAAAAAAGAGAGACGTAATAAAAGGTTGAATTTTTAAAAAATTGAAAAACTATCCAATGTAAAAATTTTATATATGTCACATATATGGCGTATATATGCCTGCGTATATGTCACATATATGGCGCATGTATGCCTGCATATATGCCGTAAATATGCTTGCATATTTGTTTATATATATATACTGTATATATGCCTGTATATATGCTTGTATATATGCCATATATTGGCGTATATATGTCTGCATATATGCCTATATATATGCCGTATATATGCCTGCATATATGCCTATATATATGGCCACCTTTATTGTGGAACTAAAGAATTCGAATCTTTTTTTTTCTTTCCAAAACATCCGCTTCTGTTAGCTTTTTTTCTTAAAACGTATAAAAAAGTTGAATTTCTTATAAGAAGAGGTAAAGTAATTAACGAAGAATCTTGATTTTAATGAACTTTTTTTTTCTTTCTACGGGATAAGCCGGGGAAATAATCTTTTAACAAAATTTTAAATATAGCCAGTGATAACGATCTAAACCAGAAGTTAGTTACAGGTAGAATTTCAAAGAAATAAAATGCGGAGATAAAATTGCAGGCGATAGATTAAATCTAAGACGTCGGGCAAACAAGTGATTTCTTTTGTGCGCTCGGTTCGTAAACAGGATCTTGAAAATTTTCAGATACGTCTTGTTTTTCAAGCAAATCTATGCCACTATTTTTTTACCCTTATTCCCTTTTTTCTTCCCACTTTTCGTATCATCGCATTATTATCTCTTCTTTTTTTAGTTCTCTTTTCCCTTTTTTTCAGAAAAAAATTTATATATTTGATATATACGTTTGCCATATATTTCCCATATATGCTACATATATAGGACATATATGTTGCCATATATGTAACATATACATTGTTGATTAGTGTATATCATTAATAAAAAAAATAAAAAAAGTAATATATGGACATATGGACATATATGCTTTTCTTTAATCCATATATGGTCATATATGGTCTATATATGACAATAATTGATATAATATTCTAGCCATATGTTTTTCCGTAATCCATATGTGGACATATGTTCTTCCTGAATCCATATATGGACACATATTTTTCCTTAATCCATATATGGCCATATATGGTTTATATATGACAATAATTGATATAATATTCGAGCCATGTTTTTCCTTAATCCATATAATTCATTTATGGACACATATTTTTCCGTAATCCAGATATGGCCATATATGGTCGATATATGACAGAAATTATATAATTTTCTAGCCATATATAATCTTATTCCATAGATAGCTATATATGTATTTGCTTAATCTATATATGGTTATACATAATCCATATATGTCAATAATTGATATAATTTGTTAACTGTATATAGTTCCAATAATTTCCATATATTGAAAACAACTATTACTATATATCAACCATATATGGCCGTATATATTATTAATAAAAAAAAGACATAAATGTCTTTATATAAATTTTGTATTTTCTTATATGGAATTGTCGAAACATATATGGACCATATATGTTTCACTTTTATTAGAGATCTTATATATATATGGGGCATATAATATAACACATATATAATTTTTACCAGGACATATATGTAATTTCAAAATAAATCCTCTTTCGGTTGATTCACCTTTTATTGACAAGAATTAAAATTCCAAGGAATATATAAGAATTGCAGGAAGGGGGGGGGATGAAAAAAGTGTCCCCCGAATGGCATCAATTTTGCCAGACACCGATTCTTTTCTTTCATTATTCGCAGTCTTTAACGCGTAATGGTCTCGGGCGAATCCAGTTTCCACGTGGGAACGGGGGGACGATTGAAAAGTCGGGTATAATGATCTCTCGAGCGGGAGCACGCCCGCATAGTTCTGTAAATTTCTCAATAGTCTGGAAGTGATTTTTAAACCCGTTGATAATTGCGCGTCGAACCGCCGCGATTCCATCGACGCCCCGGCGTAAGCGCGCGCGCGCGCGCTCACAGTGCAGCCCGGGTCAAATGGCGCACATTTCAATTTCGCCGGCCTGAATTTTCATTATTTCCCCACATTAATTGCGCAACATTTTTAATCACTCCGGCAAGAAGGAACGGCGAGCGAGAGGGAAATTGCAAAAGTGAGCGAAAAGAGAAAGAAAGAAAAAAGGAAAAAAAAAAGAGAGAGAATAGTGACAGTGGGTGAGCGGAAATGAGGGAGTTTGGGGGGGGGGGTGTAGGAGAAGTTTGATGAAAATAGCGAGGCAAAAAGGTCAAAAGAACTTTAAAAATTAGTTGGCGCGTGATTAATATTAAATTTTAATTTGACCCAATTATTCATGAAACGTGAAAAATGTCATTTCATTTTCAACAACATTTTTCCCCCTATTTTTTTCTTTCTTCATTTATTTATTTATTTTATTTACTTATTTATTTTTTTTTTTACATTTTTTTTTCTATGTGAAGAAGGCTCCTGTATAGCGGCGCAAAGAAACGTGCCTCTCGCGCTGAAAAGTCCTCTTGAGAGTTCGCGTAAAGGTAAACAAAATAAAACGCGAGTTCTCCTATATGAGTGTCACTGTGTAATATAAAGCGTCGTGTCGGTTTTCATGCCAGCTGAGTTCGGATATAGACATTTTCGTGAGTAATGTCGGTTTCTTTTCTTTTTTTTTTTTTCTTTTTTTTTTGCGTTAAACGCGAGAGACGAATATTTAGCACAACAAAGAGATTATTATATGTACTGCAATAGTAGAGTTAGTTAATTTTCTGTTACCTCGTTTCTTTTTTATTGAAACTTATTATGGGGTGATATTTACAATAAGATTTGAATGTGAAGCCTGAAGAAGGCTTTATGCATGGTCAATATATGGCAATAGTTAATATATATATTCTAGACATATATGGTTTCAATAATTTCCTTATATTGAAATCAACTATCACCATATATCCACCATCTATGACCGTATATGGCCAATATATGAATTAAGGAAAACGTATATGTCCATATATGGACTTATCATATATTTATCATATCGCCATATATGAATTAAGGAAAATGGGTATGCGCATATATAGACTTATCTTATATTAATCATATATGGACTTATCATATATCCACCATCTATGACCGTATATGGCCAATATATGAATTAAGGAAAACGTATATGTCCATATATGGACTTATCATACATTTATCATATCGCCATATATGAATTAAGGAAAATGGGTATGCGCATATATAGACTTATCTTATATTAATCATATATGGACTTATCATATATCAACCATGTATGGCCACATATCAATCATATATGGCCTGTATCAATCATATATAGTCATATATAAATTAAGGAAAACATGTCCATATATGGGCTTATCATATATCAATCATATGTGGCCATATATGAATTAAGGAACAACATATATGTCCATATATGGACTTATCATATATCCATCATATATCGCCATACATGAATTAAGGAAAAACATATGTCCATATATAGACTTACCATATATCATTCATATGTGGACTCACATATAAATTATATATGGCCATATATAAATTAAAGAAAAACATATGTCCATATAAGAATTAAGGAAAAACATATATGTCCATATATGGACTTATCATATATCATTCATACATGGACTCACATATCAATCATATATGTCCATATATAAATTAAGGAATGATGTATGAATTTTGTATTTTCTTATAGGAAATTGGTCGAATATATATGAACCATATATGTACCATATGTGTACCATATGCGTACCATATATGGATCATACATATTTCAATTTTACTAGGGATATATTTGAGCATGTAAAATTTCACCATATAGATTATTTAAATAAGATTTTTCTTAATTTCACGAGGATCAAACTTCTAATCACGAAATGTCATCATAATTGCAGCACTGTGCTAGCGTGGCCGGAGGTGGCGGCGCAGGCGAGAGCGGCGGAGGCGGCGGCCACAGCAGCGCTGGCGAACGGTTGAGCCTGCATCTGCGTCCCTGCGGCGGCGGTAGCGTCGTCGGTGGAATCGTCGGAAGTGACTCGGATATTTCCGATTACCCGCCAAGCGCTGCAGCAGCGCGTAGCAGGGACGTGGCGGCGGCGGCGCTGCACGCGGCAAGGACGCTGTTTGGCGCGGGGGTGGGCAGTCATTGCTCACCACCCCCCGAGACGGCCCTCTGGAAGATGCCTCATAAAGGTTAGTAAAACGCCTCGGTTGTCTCCAACGCTCCTAGGTGGCGCTGTCCTCAATCTAGAAGTTGCCAAATTTCTATTTCGTTGAGAACAGCGCCATCTGGTTGGTTGATTGAGTGTAAATTTATCGTAGTGTGATACGATTAATTGCTGTTTTAAAGCGACATCTGGTTGTTGAGAAATTTAGGGATTAAGTTACTGGAAAAGGTGATTTTCTTTAAATTTCCAAATTTTAAGTGATATTTTGGAGTTTTATGTATTATTAAATTTAGTTTCCAGATATTGTCTGGGGATAAACTGGGAACAATGTCTGGATTTAACCTGGAAATGATCTGGAGAACGTTTGGTAATAAGCTGGTCCAGGAGGGTTTCCTAGGATATATCCAAACGAATTGTAATCTCGAAGATAATTGGATGATAGTTAGGGGAATATTTGGATAGCTTCTGGTTGAAATATCTATGTAAAATCTGGACCTTGTCTTCATTATCTTTAGCTAGATATTGAATTATTTTCGAGATTACATCTCGTCTGGATATATTCTGGGAAACACATCTGGTCCAGCTTATTTCCAGACGTTCTCCAAACCATTTCTAGATGACATTCACACATTTCTTTCAGATTCTTTCCAGACCATTTCCGGATAACATCCAGACATCTCTTCCAAATTTCTTCCAGACAATATCCAGACAAATTTCTTCCCCATTGGTTACTTTCTTCCAAAACCTTATGGAACTGAAGAACGAAACGTTTTTATATTGGAACGCCTAAAAGAATCAATGTTTGTAAACATTTGGAAGGTCAAATTACCGAAACAAAAACAATAATATTTACATCCATCCAAAGGACATCCAAATAGATGTAAACACCAAACAAAAACAATGTTTTGTCTACTTCTTGCATCTGGAAGACGTTTCATTTTTCAGATTCCCAAATAAAACAACGCTTAGCCCCCCCCCCCCCTGGGGGGGGGTGGATTAAAAAGTCTTGATTTTTCGAGATGCCGCGGAAGTTTTCGGGCGGTTGGAAAATTCGCTCCGTGGCGGGTCGAGTTAATGAATAAAAGATAAAGTTGTTTGCGTAAAGGTAATCGAAAATAGCGAGGGATAAAAGTGTCCGCAAACCCTACGAAAGGGGCTAAGACGGTCTCGTATAAGTAGCAACATAAATAGATTCCTGTGTATATGAGTTTACGCCGGAGTTGGGGGGCTTGCGGTTAGCCCAAGTTAACCCTACTCGCTTTTGCTTGGCTTCTGTCGGGCCAACAGCCCCTTACAGTAGCGTAACCTAAGGGTTGCACCTTGTCGCCCCGCCTGTTACAAAGATCGGCTTATTTTGCCGACCCTCGCAAAAGAACACGCTTTTGCGTTCCCGTTCTTCTTTTTTTTTTTCTTCTTCTTCATCTTTCACTTTCTCTCTCTCTCTCTCTCCCCCTCGTCTTCCTTCGTTTATTTATTCCCGTCTTATGACTCCATTTATCGACACCGAGAACCATTCAACCCGAACGTACGCGGGCTTCCCATTTCGACACGATTACAAATTAATAAACCATCATGAAGCTTTAAATAGGTCGAGGGGTTAACACAGAAAATAATAATCTTTTTCGAGTAATGAATTTCAAATCTATTACACCGATTAATAGTAAGATTTGGGACATTTTATATAGGGAGGAAAATATATTGAAAGAAATGCATGTATTGAAAGTAATAAATTAACAAGTATCCATAGTAAAAATGAAACATATATGGTCCATATGTGTTTTAACAGTTTCATATAAGGAAATAAAAAATTCATATATGGACATATATGTTCATTTCGTATATGGACATATAGGTTCATTTCATATATGGACATATATGTTTATATCATATATGGACATATACGTTCATTTCATATATGGACATATACGCTCATTTGATATATGGATACATGTTCATTTCATATATGGACATATACGTTCATTTCATATATGGACATATACGCTCATTTAATACATGGACATATACGCTCATTTGATACATGGACATATATGGACATATATGTTCATTTCATATATGGACATATATGTTCACTTCATATATGGACATATATGTTCACTTCATATATGGACATATATATGCACTTCATATATGGACATATATGTTCACTTCATATATGGACATATACGTTCATTTCATATATGGACATATATGTTCATTTCATATATGGACACGTATGTTTATTTCATATATGGACACGTATGTTTATTTCATATATGGACACATATGTTTTTTTCTTTATTCATACATGGCTAGAATACTATATGAATAATTTCCATATATCGACTATATATAGCCATTATTGACCATATTAAAAATTGACTTTCGCACGACGTCAAATTAAAATATCAAAACATTGTACGTTCGAAATTTAATAACGCTCGATCTCATCTCGCATTTCACGTTTGATTGGCTAAATATTTTTTGTCCAGTTATTTAAATTGACAAAGACATTGAAGCAATAACGGGTTTTGCGGATTTAATGAAACGAAATAATTATTAAATGTCGGCAAAAAATGTTAATTTCAACAATCAAGTTTAACATTCTTTATTTTTTGGTATCAATGAGACTTTATTTTGCCCCTTTAAAATAATGTTTGAATATGGAGTAATAATCAAATTTTTTTTTAATTCCCACGCACTGTTGCGTTATATTTCAAATTGTTTCGGAATTTACAAATATGAACTTTGGTGAATGTAAATTTATTAATTTTTTGTCCAACAACTCCAATAAAAATGAAACAAATATGGTCCATATATGTTTTATCAGTTTCATATAAATAAGTACAAAAATCGTATATAGACATATATGGTTTCTCTTAATTCATATCTGTTCGGTATATGGTCATATATAGTTGATATATCCGAGGTAAAAAATTATATATGCGACTTATACGTTTTCCATATATGTAACATATGGAGGTCATATATGTTGATTTTTACATAGAATAACAGATGCCACATATTATATGGATTAAGAAAAAAACATATATGTCTATATCTGAACTTCTTATTTTCTTATATAAAATCCTTGACACATACATGGACCATATATAATTCACATTTAAGGAAACATCTCTTTTCAATTCATATCATATAAAAAAAAATCAATTTTCAGTATCAAAAATCAAAAAAAAATATTTCTAAATTAACTGCAAATCATCCATTATTTATCTCATAATATTTCAAAAACATCCCCAAACTTGATATCATTTTAAAATGAATTACATTTGATCAAATATTTTCATTCATTTATTAGGACCACTTCTCTCCCCTCTCTCTCACTCTTTTGTACTTTATGAACCTTTTATAAGTAAGTAAGGGGGGGGGGGGGCATCGGTTCCAGCACAATCCGATTTGAAATCCGCAAACAAGGCAACATTAATAAATCCATTGTATCAACAATTTTGTAACGTCCGGGGCTTACTTTCGAGTGCGATCAAGTTACGGCGAATAAAAACGCGGAGGATTGAAAGCGTCCCCCCCCCTCTCACGAGCGTTGAGCCCACTTCGACAATGGGCCCGGAACATCCTGGCACGAGCCTCGACGGTGTGGCGAGGGGTGGCCTCTATTTTACGCTGCGAGCAGATCTCTTAATGGCCAAGGCGCCGATTGAATTGTGCCGAAGAGTACAAGTTAGGGACGAGTCAGCGGGGAAGAGAGGCCGGTGAAAAAAACGGCGACGTTACCTGAGACCCGATGGCTCGAGTGAGAGGAAAAGGGGTGGTCGAAGGTAATGATAGGTATCGTGAGAAGAGGGTGTTAGTCCTATTCAGGGTTATGATTCAATGGGCAGAATGTTGCGCATTATGGTAGACAGATATTTCAAATGGGACTTTGACTCTAGTGTCAAAAGTGGGTGGGGGGAAGGTGAGTTTTATCGTTTTTTTTTTCTTTTGTTCTAATTTGTCATTGTAAACTTTTCAAGAATTAATGGTCGTGTAGAATTTTATGATTGCGAAGATGATGAATGGAAGCAGTTCTGTTTCCTAGTAAAGATGGGACATATATGGTCCATATATATCAAATATATATGGACTATATATGTGGTCCATGTATTCTCAGTTCATATTTGGTTGATATATGGCAATAATTGAGATAATATTAGAGGCATATATGCATTTGATAATTTTTTTATATGGAAATCAATTATTGTCTAATGGACCATATATGGATTAATGATAAATATATTTGTCTATATATAAGTTTTCTAATTCCTTAAATGAAATTATTTATTAAAAATGAAAACATATATGGACCACATATGGACTATATATATGTTTCACTTTTATTAGGCTTGTTATTGTTATTCATTTTATCTTTTTTGTCATAGAATTATTGTTGTTTCATTATAATTGTTTGAAAAAAGATACAGACTATAGTAATCTATAATGTTTAATTTTAGTTAGTGATAAAATGTGATTTTGCTTTGTTTTTTCTTTATTCTATCTTTTTTTTGTCACTGTCAATGATATTATCCTTTTTTGTCATTGAATCAGTGCTATTTTTCATCATAATTGATTAATAACAAAATCAGTGGTAAAGTGTTTAATTTTCTATAGTGATAACATATCCATTTACGTTATTTTTCCATCATTTTTGTGTCATTTTTTCATCTTTTTTGTCATTGTCAATCATATTGTCCTTTTTGTCATTGAGTAACTGCTATTTTTCATCATAATTCATTGACAAAAAATCATTGGTACAATATTTAATTTTGTTTAGTGATAAAATATGCATTTCTATGTTTCTCCATAATTTTTTGTCATTTTTTCATCTTTTTTGTCATTAAGTAATTGCCATTTTTCATCATAATTGGTTGATAAAAAAATCAACGATACAACGTTTAATATTATTTAGTGATAAAATCCTCATACATCATACATAAAATCCACTTTATCTTTTTTCTTACTTATATATAAATTCATTTTATCATTTCATAACAAAACAACAAATTTTTACAATCAAACTTACCGATGAAAATATTAGTTAAATGCTTCTATCAAATCACTTGAAAATATGAAAATTTAATTACACATTAACATTCATGTTTGTCATCACTTCCTTTTTCAATGCTTCCATTAAATTTACTTTTTACAACTGTCATAGATAATTTGTAATTGATTATTTTCTCATTCATCATAATTGCCCGGTCATTCACTATTATTTTCGAAGATAATTTATCAGCAGTTATTTATTATCATACATATTTCATTAATGTACCTCTGATTGATCATTAGCCTTTGATTATTTCTCATTTCAGCAGTCACGAATAACTTTTTTATTTACTATTTATCACAGATTATTTGTCATCGCAATTGACTGATTGATATCAAACTAATTTATCGAATCATTAAAATTCTTTCAACTGTTAATTTTCATTAATCATTATAACATTGGTATTAAATTAATTATTTAATTTCGTAACATTTTGATACAAATAAGAAAACATAATCACAAAATTTACTATGTTTAAAATGTAAACAGAATTTTGACACGATTATATTTTAAACTGGCTAATTAATAATGATTTGCGAAACTGAGGAACGAAACGTTTTATAAAGTAAAAACGTAAACGAAGATTGTTTGGTAACAAACGAATGGTTAAATTAACGTAAAACAACAACAATAGCAATGTTTCGTTGTTGCTTTTATTTCCCTCCAAGTGGCCCTTATTGCGTTTGAAAACAAAAGCAAATAAAGTTTGTTTACATACTAGATTTTCGAAACGTTTCGTTCCTCTGTTCCGTTCATATTTTTCCTATGACCTATCTACTAGTGTAAGAATTAATTTAATCACGAAAGTGATGGTAATTTTACATTTTTATTAATGACTTTGTATAATGTAACACCAGTTGTGTATAATTCACTCGTCAAGTGTCTAAAGCTGAATTGAAACCCACGAAAATGTGTATCGCGCTAAGTAGAGGAATGCTTGCGATGAAAGACTCTTTGATTAAAATTATGATTTCACTTATGTCAACGAAGGTACGCGCAATTTAATTGAGTGTGGAAACATTCTTGTTTGTTTGAAATTGAAATTACAATTTTGAGTTATAAAACGTTGGAAATGAGGATAAACAAAATATTAAGGTGTTATTATTAATTACTCCAGGTAAAAATTTATATATGGGATATATATGTTTGCCATATATGTCCCATATATGTTCCATGTACTATATATGTGGTCTATAAACATTAATTACTTCAGGTAAAAATTTATATATGGGATATATATGTTTGCCATTTATGTCCCATATGTGTTCCATGTATGTACCATATATGGTGCAAACATTAATTACATCAGGTAAAAATTTATATATAGGATATATATGTTTGCTATAAATGATGCATATATGTCCCATGTATGTTCCATGTGTGTACCATATATGTTCCATGTATGTCCCATATATGTTTCATGTGTGTACCATACATGTTTCATGTACTATATGGTGCAAACATAAATTACTCTAGGTAAACATTTATATATGGGATATATATGTTTGCCATATATGTCCCATATATGTTCCATGTATATGTACCGTATATGGTGCAAACATTAATTACTTTTTAAAGGTAAAAATTTATATATAAGATATATATATACATATATGTTTACTATAAATGACCCATATATGTTCCATATATGTACTATAATATTTCCCATACACGCAAAGTTCATAAACTTATAAATTTTAAAATTTCTCTTCGACTTCCCACCTCCCACCACTCGAAACCTACACTTTCACAACGTAACAGAAAAAGAAAGAAAAACTAGGCGCGAAATGATAAAAGAAGAAAAAAAAACGAATAAAGAAAAAGAGGAGGGAAAAAAAATGATCCCCTTTTTTCACTACGTTTGATCGTCACTCAAACATTATATCTCGATTTGTACATTACGAGCGCGATAGTGACAAAAAGGAGCACTTTCTTTGACGCGTGGGCCGCGCGCGCGCACCCGTCGTCGGGCCTCTCTTTGCCGCGATAATGAATAGTCGTACGTAACGCGCGAGGCGCGCCCCGACTCGCGCGTCCCGCCAACACTATATCGGTAATGATTTCAACATTTTAGCGCGCGCGCGCCCGTCTCTCGACGTCCGCCGCGGCGACGGTTCAACTCATTAGAGAATATTCCCGGCGTCGTCATCTTTGATGTTGAATATCTCTTGAGGTGAAACTCACCGGAAGCGCGGCTCTCCAGCGAAATATCACTCCTCTCCCCTCCCCCCTCGGGGGGGGGGGGGTAAAATAGATAAAAATGATAATTTAACGTGTGGGGTATCAAATTAAAGGGAATTTCGATGAAAGTAACAATTTTACATACATAAATGCATTTTTTTTTATAATACTAATATTGAAGTTATTATATTATATTATTTGTGCCAAATATTAACACAATATATATTAAATTTTTTTTTACTTTACAATCGTATCGCGCAGTTAACATGGAACATGTTAATTTATACTAATTTTTTTTCCTCAGTGTATATCAAAATCAGATCACTTTTAATCATCGATTTCTTTTCTGACGAATTATTTCTTTTGTTATCGTTCGGTACGCGTCACGTTTAATGGACTTAATCCTCGGCTTCAACGAAAACGAACATTATTCGAGTTAGTCTCTCCCCCCTCCACCCCGGACTGTTCATCAATTTGTATATTTAAGTACCAGAATGCGAAAAAGTGTTATTAAATTGAAAGTTCCGATAATGAACCGTTTAGTTTGCTTTTCTTCATATGCAAAACTGGCAATTAAGTACTTTCGTTGAATACAATGAAGCAAAATTATGAACACGTAATGTTTTTTTTCCAAATATTTAACCAGAACAACATTTTTACGCAAATCGATGTATAATATGCACAATATACAAATAGTTATTCTTATCTCACTGAGAAAAAAAAATATCATAAATTACTATATTTTATACCAATTTAAGAATATACTGGATAAGTATTATTTGCTAACATAATAAACATAATTGCGGTGGTCAATATATTATTTAAAAAAAACTTACTTGCTTATTACTTATCTATTATGTAAAAAAAAGAAAACATCTATGTTTTAAGCTTGGATATTAAATTAGCTCTTAAAAAGCTCTAAATGTTGGTCCAGGTTTGAAATCATTTTCCTAACTCTGCTCTGATAACTTAACTTAGGTGTATTGTTCCAAGTCCAAGATTACAGAAATTATTCTTTTTATTTTTTACCTTCCGTGTACTATCGACTCAGTATTCCATTACGTTTTAACGGTAAGCGATTCTAAAACACACGTTCACCTCGGATAATTAAACAGCAACACTGTTGAAATTCAAATTACGATAATTGTAGAATGTTTTGTATTTTTCAAAATTCAAGTTTTTTGCAGCATTTTAATGTGTTAAAGCATTAAAACGTGCAGCGTAAAACAAGAATTTTACGAAATGATCGAAAAGATTTTGAAGGAAAACTTACAACAATCGTATTCGATTTAAATCTTTTTTTACTATTTATATAGTTGCTATTTATATCCCCCCACCACCGAAATAAAAATTGAAGTTACTCGATATTGAAATTCATTAATTAAAATCAATAAGTTGACGATCGGTGTATTTCTTATATTAACAACAGTGACATTAGCGTAATAGTTCGTTTTAACTTTTTTCCGTGTAATAATAATAATAATAATAATAAAAACAAAGTGCATTATAATATGAAACCTATTGAACAGAAAATTAGGAAACTAACGAAGAATAAACAAGAAGGAAGAGAGAATGTTTAATCCAATAACAAAGACGCCAACGTTTGAACAAAAAAAAAAATATCGTCCAAAGACAAAAAAGCTCGTAACAAAACCACTCGAAAATCTCATAACCGATCGTGGCTTCAAAAACACACAATGAAGAAAGACAGAGGAGTGTTTTTGTTTCAAGCGTGATGGCTTTAATTATTTTTTTACTCCGCAATGAATCGCCGCGTGCAATAATCCTAATTCCCTTCCCTTTTTTCTTCTTCTTTCTTTTTTCTTCGCAAGGGAGAGAAAAGGACGAGAGGAGTGAATGTACACGACGATTAATAGCAAAAATCGAAGGACACGGGTTGAACGAGACCTATTCAAGCAGTTTTCATCAGACTCGACTCCGCTTCAAAAGCCCTTTTTAAAGGGCGCTTTTAAAGTATGCGCCATTTGAACGCACTTCAAAAGGATCTCTCGCTTAAGAGAAAACGAACGTAACTGTTTGCAAGGCAGCGTGTACTCGAGACGTAAGGTACGGAAGATGCGAACGCGAAATAGATTTTTTTTTATATTAATATATATATATAAATATATATATATACCTTATTCTAACGACAGTTTTGAGACCAAATTACAATTTTATTGACTTGATTACTGGCAGTTTTGAGGACTGTCCCCAAAATCACATTGTGAAACAACGGCAGTTTTGAGGACACTTCCTAAAATTACGCTCCTGGGGCCCGGCAATGTTAGTTTAGTTAATTTTTTAAAAAATTTGCAAAAGTGAGTTTAGTTAGTTTTTAAAAATTTATAACATAGTTTAAACAGTCAATTTTAAGTTTCCCTCCATAATTTGAAAATTTACTTCCAAAATTTGAATATCCTATACGGACCTGTCTCCCAAATAGGGCGTGTCCCCAAAACCACCATTTGGCAAATTTATATATATGGATGTGGAAAGTATATTTCGAGGACCTGTTACATATGAAACAATCATTTTGAGGACACCCCCGACCAACACGGCCCTGGACCCATCATTGTTAATTTAAATTAAACAATTACAACATAATATAATTTTCAGGAGTGTAATTTGTAGATGAAATTCAGAATCCCTTGTAAAAATTGTCCGGGCGGTAACCAGACATGTAATGGTTCGCCTGCCAGGGGCCTAGCTGGCGAACCATTACATGTCGGGTTATCGCCCGGTCAACTTTATTAGGAGTGCGTCCTCAAAATACATGGATGATGAGTCTATATATATATATATATATTTGTGAAACATACATTTTGAGGACGCAAAAAGTGATGGAACATACATTTTGAGGACTTTTTTCGATTTCGAGGACGTCCTCAAAATAGTTACACATGAAACAGTAATTTTGAGG
>JABFPN010002112.1:0-20948 GCA_022817305.1 Leptoteleia sp. ZL-2020
TTTTAACATTTTATTATTGGAGCACACAAATAAAATAATATATTTGTTTTATTAAAAAGACATTTATTTCACTCTTTCAAAGTATATAATAAACCTTAACGTCTAAACTCAAAACTATAACAAACTATAACAAACTGGTATCTTAGCAACAACCAGAGTGTCGAGCGAACTTAGTTGCGTAGAACGCCGACTGGTTAGCGCGTTGTCTATTACAAATTTTAACAGTTTTCATTGATAATTTTGGAGCCCGTCGCGTGTAATGAAGTAGGTCATTAGTCGAACTGATTAAAGGAGCCCACAATCGGGATTGAATTTGCATCAGAAAACTGTATTCTCCGTTTACTTTTGTGTTTCGTTTGGTCTTTCATAAACGCCAAGTACACTGTAAATGCACGCATTTTAACTGCGACGATGAAACGTTTGAAATTTTGATGAAATTCGGTTACCTCGATGAATCGCAATAGGTGCAATAATTACCCGTAAATGTACGCTCTAATAAACATTTGTAAATTGAAACGCGTGGTAATTAATGTTTCGTCGCGTGGCGTGTACTGAAAAAGTGTTCGAACAAAAATTAACGACAATCGACACCTCTTTATCGCCGCATTTCATAACATTATCCACGGTAACGATTTAATCAGGAGCATAACAAAAATGTAGAACTGCTCCCATGGATCGAATTGAATATTAATGTAATAAGGCGTCCCTAATTTTGTAAATTCCTCTCTCTCTCTTTCTCTCTCTCTTTCCGCGAAACACATTTACGATTTAATCATTCATCGGTTAATTGCAGATTATATAAAGTTAAAATCATTGCAACCGTTGCGAGTTGTTTCGCGTAATTTGGCGCAGCGGATTAAAACTTTGCAAATTCACCCAATTCCAACGTTTCGGCCCTCTTATGCCTAGCCTCTGCTACTTCTTACATTTGGATTAGTGACCAATAAACCTACGATATTAACAACTGTATTTCGCGGAATAAAGCCGAATAACTTTTCCGGAAAGTTGTGCACGTATTAGGTTTCAGTTGAATTTAAAGTGTAACTTGTGAGGGTACTCTTTTATTTATAATTTTTTAATTAAATGGATTGTAAGAAATTATAACATAACGTAGAATAAACTTGATTCCCTTTACGTTATCTGTAATTTATATTACTTTGTATTTTCATTGTTATTTAACTTAAATTTATTGCTTTATCTGCCATATCCTAAGACTATTATTGAAGATTAGTAATTTCTTAAAACTTATTTTATTCCGTGTAAATAATAAATTTGCAGTAAGATAATGTTGGTGAGAACTCTTGAAAAGCAGTTCAAATGATGCTCTAATGTTAAATATTTTATGATAAAACAACTTACAAAGATCTTCATAAATCTAGTTATTTAATTTCTTTATTAAAGTCAAGGGTATGAAACTTCACACTTTCCATTGATCACGTCAATTTCTTAGCTGCAAAGATATTACATTCCATCCAAGAATTCTTTTTTAATTTACTTTTTAATTGTATACATTTATTGTTGTTACTCTTAATTCATCTCACTTGATAATTTGGGCTTATCTTATTTTTCAAGTTATACCTGCTTATCAACGAAAAGGGACAAAATTGTATAAATTTATTATTTATCCATAATGCATACTAAATTCCATAATCTATACTAAAATTATATATAATTTTCATTCGAAAATATGTACTAAGTAAATAATGTGAAAATACAAAGTAAATTTTATTACAAAAAACAATCAAAATTAAAATTATTGCCACTTCCACAAAAGTTATTAATTCAAAACATACGAAATTGTAAATGTTTAAGTATTATTTCTTAACAATCCTTTAAAATTAATTAATTTGAATACATTAGTTTCAATGATACGTGCAACATCGTTATTAAACCAAGTCTCATTACATACTACTTCTATCATAAAACCACTGTCTAGACGAAACAGGCTTTCGACCCCTATCGATAACAAAAGTCTCTTCACAAGTTGGCGTGTACATCCAACCGTAAATCCCGCCTGGAAAATGTTGATGAATTCAGACGAAATTGGAAATATCGACCGCAGAAATTGACTAACCGCATAGCTTTGGAAATTCGCCGTGGATTATCATTAATTGCCGCCTCAGTCTTTAGAGGGTGCAGTAAGACTCGCGAAAAGTTGACGATTACAAATTGCGCTGGAAAGAACGGTGCGGCAATTCGCGTCGAAGTAATAAATAGCGAGCAAAAATTTGCATTGGTCCTTTTGGTATTTGACCGAACAGAAAATCTACGTGAATTAGTTTTTTTAGGGATAATTTACATAATTAAATGGAAAAATACAACTGGATGGCAGCTGAAGATCGGCTGAATATTCAGCTGGAGGTATATCAAGCTTTATTCGTCTAATCTTTATTAAATTGAAGTTAAACTTTGTACTGTTTCTGGATTTCTTAATTTAAATACTGTATTAGTTTCGACAACTTTATTTACTAAGTGTTTGTCGCATTTTTAATGTGGTTGAGCCAGCTTGATTGACTTGCTGGAGCAACCATGGGTTTCTGAGAAACGGCTATAAAAAAAATTTTTTTTTAGTAATTAATTAGTAAATAATTAGTATTTAATTATTTTCTATATTTTTGTTGATTGAGCTGACATTGTTGAGCCAGCTTGATATACCTTTCAGCTGGACATGAGTTGGATTAAGATTGGATATAAGGCTGGAGCACCGCTAGATTCTGCACCTTTCCAGCCTTTAAAAAAGACTGGCAAGGAAAGAGAAGCCAGATCGTTCAACCATTGCAAGTAGATCGCTCTAATTCGATTCTAAAGTTCCAAAAATATAATTGTTTCACCTCCGAAAGGCCCATCCTATTATACCACCCATCCTATTATAATGTGCTCCCCTATACGGTCCATCCGACAATGCTCTTGCGAGCAACCCTCTCATCAGCACCACCTAAGGGAATACTGGCTGATCCAGCCAATTTCTGCCAATCGTTTCAAATTACTGAAAACGTGTAGAGACCAGCGATTACCCAGCTTTATATCCAACCGTTATTCAGCCTTCATCCAACTCATGTCTAACCAAATATCCAGCCAATCTCCAGCTGCCATGCATCTATGTATTTCCACGAGGGAAGCCAACATAGGCGGAGAAGTAGTAGCGTAAATCATGATACTATCGAACGTAGTGGCACTTGGAAGGCGCCTATTTGGCTGATTGAGCCAAAGTAATGAAGATTAACTGTACCCTAGCTCTCGTTATCCGGGAAAGAACAACGCGAAAATCTTGTACGTACGTTGATCATAACGAGCTGCTGCGCGGCGATTAAGATAAGTGCCCTCGGATGGATCATTTCGAAGTTTTGTTATTGCCAAAGAGATTTTAAGATTTGCTATTGCATTACGCTTACAATTTAAGGTGAAATATAATTCCGTTTTAAAAACTTGTGCTTTTTTTTAAGAACGCACGATAACTATAACTCACTTCGAATATGGAAAATTGCAATGTAAAAAATTGCACTAACTTTCATTATAAAATCCGTCGAGACTAAAATTACAATAATCAAAAATGTTGCAACAAAATATATTTGTAATTGAGAAATTTGTAAATATATTTACAATTTAAATCCCCGAATTACTTGTCTTCATAATGAAATTGATTTTTATTTTAATAAACATTGAAAAATATGTACGAGAAATACATAAGTTCGTCAATGAGAAGCATTTCGCCTTAAATGGTCAGCGATATTGAGTGGTTGCAATTTTGACCAGAAATTCGTTGCTGAAATCGATCAGACAAGTCCGATATCTTTTACACAAAATGTTTCGTGCTGGAAACTATTTCCAAACATACCGCAAATCCCGCTTTTTATGGAAGTTAGAGTGTAATTTATTGCTCACCGTTGCAGTTCTGTGTAGTAAATTAAAACTGTTGCGAACTGTTTAGATAATGGAAGAAATTGTGTTAGGGACTTAGAGCGATTCCTAATTACATTTTTATTTACACGTTTATTGCTGTTATTGTTTTTGTCGATTTACTTTATAATTACAAAAAAAAAGAAATAAAATAATTGATTAATAGTAAAGTAAAATTCCCGTCAACAGTTTCATATATAACCATTAACCGATCGTTACATTACTTTCTTTCTTAGCCACTTTGATTCCTTTTTATTACGTAATAACTTCGATTCAACAAATTCTCTCTTCATCAATTCAAATAATTATATTTAAAATGAATATAAAGGTGTAAAATTCAGTGAAATTTTGCCACCTGTAATTACATGCTACTTTTATATTTCTGCACATGGAAAATAATGTAAATTAGTATTTTTTTACAATATAATTTAAAGTTGTTAAACCTGGAGTAATTTTGTATACTTCTTTCTCCATTAATTATTCATAATTATGAAAACACGGTAAACTATAAATCTGTTGTTTTTCAGTATTTAATTTATTTATATTACACTGAGAAAAATGTTGGGATAAAAATTATTATACTAAATGTAAAAATGGGGACAAATTACAATTCTTGTGATATTTAAAATACATTTTAAAAGAGATTATCAGTATTGTACAAGTTATTATGGTACAGTATAATAAAAATGTTCATTTTTCTTATAACCTCTATTAAACTGTGTATTAACTAAGACAAGAAGATGTCATTTGTCCCTCTTTTTACATTTAGTATAATAATTTTTATCCCAATTTTTTTCTCAGTGTATAGACTCCTATATCTACATTGTTTCTAAATTCACTCGAATTTCTAAATTTATTCGAGATATTCGATCATGAATGCCTCGAACACTGCCTATTTCAGCATTTTATACAAGGGTATACAAATCATTCAAAGTATTTTCACAGAAAACATATCCATTAAGCTAAATAAAATTAACAGCGAAATAACATTTCCAAGGGAAACAATTTCAATTAGAAATAAATCGTTGGAAATGTCACGAAAAGAAATTTCTATTTACCAACAGGACGTTTCATCAAATAATAAATAATTCAGTTATGCTTAAAGTGTTAATTTAAAAATTATGCTATTCAAAAATCTGGTCCCTTCTAAGCACGCAAACTGAAGAGTCATGCGGAGAATAACGTTTTCCCCGATAGTTTCCCCAGTATAGAAAAGGTATAGGGTAGTAAAAAATATCTCGTATATAAATCACCTCGCGTATAAAAATAATTTATATATCTAAAATTGAATCAACACGTTACTTAAAATTACTCAAAATAATCTACAATGTTTAAAAAAAAATAATTGAAGCGAAATTATTCTTCCCGTGCAAGAAAACAAGACGATTTAGCTCTTACAAATTATACTATAAATTAATTTTCATTAAATGACCAATTGTGATAAATTTAATTTCATCGAAACTCTAAATTAATAAAAAATTCATTGAATTATTTCCTATTTATCTCAATATTATTTGAATTTAATTAGCGAAAAATAACATTACAATATGCCTAAAACTCGATGGATTTAATTTTCTCTTCATCTATATCACTTTAATTAACCCATCATTATTTTGATAAGATTTTAATCGTATGGAAACAAGTATTGTGGCTCAAAATGTAACACTAAAAAACCGCAGAATTAACCACGGATTACCACAGGTCTTACTGCGGTTATTACAGATTTCGAGTTGAAAGCAATTATTAAATAATCAATCGCTCAAAAGTCCTGATACTTCGATCTCGTACAGAATTAATGCTTAATAAAAGTTCAACATCTATTTCCATTCCGTTTGCGTTAATTATTTACCGTGTACTTGGTTCCGCCGTTAGAAAAGGGATTCGAGTTCCAATTTCAATATTCGCGGGTAACGCAAAGTGCTCCAACGGTTTTTGTTGCCAATTAAAAAAAGGATTCGGGTTCAAAGACAACGAGGGAAAATATTTGCCAAACTTTGCTTCGAACGTAACAAAAGTCAAAAGGGAATTTATAAGTGAAACTTTGACGAATCTCCATTTGAAAAGCTGTCGGCTGCTTTACATTTTAATAGAATTAAAAGTAAACTTTGTGTACTCAAGGGCGCGTGTATTGCAACATTTCTCGTCTCCCGCGGACGCTTCAAATATAAAACTAACGCCTCTTTTACATTTAGATAAGAAAATTTCCCGAGTTACATTATCATCAACGAATCCATGTATCGTCGTTTCCCTCAGTTTAACGACGTTGAATCTAACTTGTTCTGCGCGAAAAAATAAAATTGTTTCCTAGCATCCAGATTAGGTAAACTTACGCTAAACGTATTTTATGATTCGAACCAGTAAAACGAATATGGTTACGGTAATAATACATTATTGGCTGAAATTATTGGAGAACATTTCTGAGTGAAGATTTAACGAAACAAATCTTTGAAGGACAAATTAACTTCTATGGTGTTATGGACTTTTATGCTTAAATGAATAAATTAACCTACTTAAAGACAAATAAATATGTAATAAAAATTAATAACTATGGATGATGATAATGAATAATGTTATCAATAATAAAATAAATAACATTAATATATATAAACAATCTTCCATAAAATTGATTGGATCACTTTGAAAATCTTTAATAAAACTCGGAATTAATAAAAGAGGGATCATTCAAGCATTAAAAATTATACCTGAATGTAAAAAAAAAAAAACCATTAAACTGGTAAAGTGGGCAAAATTATAACAGAATTTTACATCCCCGACAACGATTAAGAATGGCGAACAGAAGTATAACGTTAAAAAGAAACTGGGGGAAATGGCAGCGATGAACAAAAATAAGATTAATGAAACGGTGAAAACGGTGATTAAAGGCAACTTACCGAGAGACTTGGCGGGTCGTCACAATTAAGCGGGTGAAAAATGGACGCATTAACTGACGAATTCGCAGATCGCTCGCCTGTTCGACGTGGGACGCGGCGAGAGGCGGCGGGACCATCGGAGACCTACTTTGGCAGACAGGGACAGCCGTGATCACCCGACATGGCAGACGAGAAAGAGAAGCAGACGTTTCTTCAGAAGCTGCTCTTCTACACAACTGCGTTTTTCATCCTCCTCGGCACCTTTAGCCTCTTCGCCTTCCTCTTCTTGGTCCCCTTTGTCATCGATCCCGCCTTCACCACCATCTTTATGCAATTTGATACAAGACCTGCGGAATGCGTCACCATCGACGTCGAGTCCAGGCGAGGTGAACACGGTTACGATTCAGAGCTACATGTTGCGTGTTGTCTGTTGCGTCCTCCGTGAGGTTTTATGTGGGTCCGAACCGCGATACAATAGACGAAGCTGAAAACAGAAGAAAATAAGTCATCATTAGATAAATTTTCTAAATTTCTCATATATATTAATTTATTATTATTATTTTATCTTTTTTTTTTTTGGTTAATGGAATTCTTTTGGCTAAAAATACCAATGTTTTCTACCATATAAATTCTTTATCTGAATTCTACATTCTATTATGATTCTGTAACATAGTTCGGTGTAGTTTGACATAGTCACACGTAAATTTCATACGTCTGATTCGCATCTAATAGTAATACGAAACTTGCAAAAGCACACTACTTAAAAGACTTTCGTGTATACTTTGTTGAAATAATTAATTGTTAAAGATACGTCGGATAATGTTTTACTGAGTAAACTTTAACTCGACAAATTTTCATTAAAATATTTAGTGAATAATTCTATAATAATTAATTATTATAGAATTTAATTAATTTATATATTATATAAAATTTTACTTTATTGATTGGTAAGCTATCCTTGAAAGCGCGTTTATTAATATTGTACCTATTTATAAAATTACTTTATTTTTAATCCAGTCTATGGACGTGTATAATATGGATTTATATTTAATGCAATATCCCGTTACATTATCGTAAATATCATGTATTTCAAATTATTGTAATAATTAATGAGTTATTAAATTCCCAATAACATATGGTTGAACTGAACAGAAGTTCTGAGCCAAAAGGTTGAACGTAAAGTGAAAAGTAAAAAAAAAATATATATAAGTAATAAAAGTTGGTGTAAAATTACAAATATTTTACTGCGTTTGAAATTCGTCTATTGTATAGCGGGGAAAAGTCCGCTTTAATGTGAAGTTGTATTGTGTTTTATGTGGAAGCATGTTGTAACTCGGCAACATTTGTGTACCCCAGGCCTCGTTTTTCTATTCAATTTCTGAACTTATCGATATCCACATTACCCCGGTGACGTAGGTTTTACGAGAGTTGCACATGCGACTGCACGTCGTCTACAAATTCTTTAAGCTTCCCGTATCTCCTAGTTTCTGCGTACGCCAGGTCGTATCCGCGCCACTCGACTCTCTATACTACATTCCGTCACAGCCGCATGATTTGTATTTTTCCAACTTTGATGTTGAATATAAAATCCAACCCCCCATCTCTTCGGATCCCCTCGCTCTTTCTCTTTCAAATTCGACGAATTCGCTGATTCGTCTTACAAGCGAAAAAAGCACGTTTCAGCAAACATTCCAAACATTCAATTTTATCATTCAACTCAATTTAATTTCATATCGCAAAAGCGAACTCCCGCTGATCAATTTTTAATGACATCGCACGGCAGTCTGGAATGATAAAAAAAATGGTCAAAATTACTTTACCTTTAAAGTACAAATTAGCATTAATAAAGTAAAAAATTTGATGGAAAAATAAAAAATCTTTAAGGATTAACTTTATTTAGAAACTGATAAGATATGTAGAGTTCAAGTTAAACAAGAAATTACTTATATAATAATGATTACTGATTACTTTTTATCAACATTGTGAAAAAAAGAAATATAACTTATACTAATCTCAACCCTCGTTCAGGTCAAATAGTAACCCTAACTTCACTTTTTTGTTAATATCTGATTTCCAACTTTTTATCTAACAGTTAAACAAATAATTCTATATATATATATATATATATATATATATATATAAGTATAATAATAATATCGAAACATATATTTTTCATTTCTTTTTTTTTTTAATTTTAAACCGAACTTGAAGTGTCAAACTGTTCTGACTGCAATCCACGTATCTCGTGTCCTTTCGCGTGTATCTCATTGGCAATCGATCGACTATTATTAAAACCAGTAAGACGACGCAACGATGGCTATTACGGCAAAGTTATTCAGGATATTCAAAGTTTCATCCCACATTGGACAGTTTTTCGATTCGAATAACACGAGTACTGGCTCCACGAATTTTTCCGTGACTTTCACTTTGGTTTCGCGATTCGATTGCAAAAGGAAATCGATTTGGTCGAATCGTTGGACAGGGACGTCCAAGTTTCGTATTCTTGGACGGAGTTCAACAAATAAGTGTTTTCATTTTTCGCCGATGATAAAGGTGCCGTTCAATTATTGTTCAGTTTCCATTTCGAAAACTATAATATTAAGCCTGTCAAATGTTCGAACAGTTCAGAAATTTTATAATTCAAACACGTTCGAACATGTTCAAGTATTATTTAAAAATTATATGTATATATGGAACATATACGAAACAGATATAGAACAGATATGGGGTGTGTATGGAACAAACATGGAACTTATATAGACCATACATGGGATGTATATGGAACTGATATGGAATATCTATGGAACGTGTATGGACCATATATAAGATATATACGAAACAGTATTGGGCATACATGGAAAACATATGGAACCTATGTGCAGCATATATGAAAGAGATATGGATCATATATGGGGCATACATAGAACAGATATGGATGTCTCGTACATGAGACATAAATGGTACAGATATGGAACATATATGAAATATATGCGACACATATGGAAGAGATATGCAACTCAGAATTGTTCGAACAGTTTGAACGTGTTCGAACACGTTCGAACAGTAGGCATTCATATTCGAACTCGATAATTGACAGGCCTAATAATTTATAAATGTGCTCGTGTAAAAATAGATTACGAAATTGTATGCAACGTATAGCAAACATAATTCACGTATATAAAAAATCTATATGAGCTATATATGTGAAACACATCAACCGCACTTTTCAATTAGGAAAATCTTATATATTTATAATGCAAGTTGACCAAATATAAGTGTTTAAATATTTCACTTAAAAAAAGCTCGTATTAAAATCTTTAAAATTTTCATGATTCGTATCAATAATCAATACTGAATATGGAATTGACGTAAATGTAGAATTCTGTTGCTAATTGAACTACTTATTTTTTTCTTGTTTATTTATTTCTATGCCTATTTGATATGAAATTTGACAAACGTTGCACACCTCATCGTAAGGTTCAATCGCATTAAAAGTCGATGTCGCACCTCAATTCGAGGCCTTTCAATGAGATTCTACTTTCTCAGCATGCGCACGAGTGTCTCGCTCTCTCTCTCTCTTTCTATTTCTCCCTCTTTAACTGTTCCATTCACTGTAACGTTACACCCAAACGACAATGAAATGTGCCCCGATTAAGCATTTGCAGGAATTGCGCTCGGCATTGTAATTTCAAATAAAATGGATTTCTTGACACACTGCAACAGAAATGAAACGGTTATTGTTCGCTTCATATTATTACGTTCCATTATATTAATTCAACGTACAATCAAACGTCTTCTTGTAAAGTTCCGCTTCTTTCTCACGTATGCTCCATACAATTTATGTTCACGTTGAATGGAATAAAAATTTTCGCGATAAAATGCTGGATTCGAATTTATCCGCAAACATTTCATTATCGTTTCCTTTTATTGTTACTTTTTTGGAAACGAAACGTGTCTGATCAATTGTAGGTGAATCCTAATAACATTTCATTTTGTTCGACTGTCTTAGTTTATTAATGTACAGCAACATTTAACCGTGCACAACAAAAGTATTCGCCTTAGTCTTCGCTGAAAATTTAATGGAAAATCTATCATTAATTTCAATTTAGAAAGAAGCAATTTATATTTCCCATCGGAAGGCGCGTCTAATAAAATTTGACGAAATCTTAATGGAATCTACATAGATTTCCTGCGTTTCATCGAATTAATATAACTGAAGACGATTTTAAGTGGCAGAAATTTTATATGCAAATTAAATGAAATTAGCTTCGATTTAATTTGGCGGGCATAAAATCTGGATGTGAATAAATCCATTCGAGTCCTGTTGATTAGATTTAATCTTATCTAATCTACCTAACAATCGAACTCTATATGTTTCCAAATTAAACTTATCTTGTAAAATTAAGATAAACTAATTAAATTACACTGCTTATTATTACTAGGCCTCACAAATGTTGGAACATATTAGTACCAGGATTTACAAATATCCACGTAAAGAAATTTAAGAATAAATCAAGTTGTATAAGTAAGATAAAACTGTCCTTCCATAAAGTCAAACTTTTAGTCAAATAAATGCCAGGAAAAGTGAAAATCATTTCACATGAAATAAGAAACCTCGATTAAAGTTCCACGAATTAGAAAAATTAGAAAAATAAAACCCTTCACGGATAATAAATATGAAGTACACTACTAAATTTCTATTTAAGTTAGATATATTGTTTGGCCATTATTGGGATAAGTAGAAATTATAATTATCGAAGCCAAAGAAATTTATGTGAGTCGAATTTTTGAAAACTAACCTAGCTAGTTCAATTTACATAGACTGTATGGCTAAATCAGCCATACAAATTTATCTAATCCAAAACACAGTGAAATCCGAGTAGTTTTCGTTGAAATATTGAGGTTATGTTGAGTCCCCATAAGATAAATTTACGGTTGAATCAGCCATACAGTTAATGTAACGTTTAAATATTCATTTCAGTCGATTTAATATCTAAGTCCTTCTGCAAATAAAATAACTTCTTACTAAATTAGTTAAAAATTGCTAGATAAACTCATTTACCTACCAAAGCGAATACTTTTTTTCCGTGTATCAAATTAAAGGTCACATCTACGTTCAATTACCAACGATAAATCCTTCATTGATCAGACCAAAAATGTTTTCCAATGACAATTGGGATTTCGTGTAACGTGCACGTCTGTGGTAAATGTGTTGGTCCGTGGTTGCACTGAAAAAGTGTTCGTTGTTATTAAAACGGGGATTGTCTGTAGACAAAGCAAAACAATTCCCCCAGGTACGAGCAACTGTTCTTGGACGTCGTGTAAAGAGGGTTGCACCAAGGATCTGTACGATTGCACGCAAATTCGCGTCAATTACAAGCTGCCGATAAACGCGTCGGAAGATGGAGAACTTTTTGAGGAGGGCAGGGCAGGGAGAGGTGTTGAGGGCGACGAAAACGACGGCCACATCCGGTACGAACGCTCTCTAAGGGAGTACGATTACATCGAAGACCTCGACGACGAGTTCGACGAAGACGACCTCGGTCTGCCGAAACCGTTCCCGACAGGTAGATGGACCATCGAATGGCAAAGTCGCCGAGAAAAGTATTGCGAGCAATATTACCTCTTCCCACATTAACACTCACTCAATTATATATATATATATATTATTTTCGATATCTATTCATTATTATACGAACAAAATTTTATCGTCCATATTATGGTTAAATTGTCAAATTTGATACATGTTTTTGTTCAAATTTTATATTTGTATCCATAAATGGTAAGATAATGTATTAGATTTTGCAGAAAAAATATCAGTTATATGTGCATATGTAGCAGAAACACATAAAAGATGTATCTGTGCGAAGAAAACTGTCTAATTAGAATTTTTATATTAAAATTAATAGGAATTCTATTCAGAGTAAGAATATTCAGTTGAGATGATACAATAAATTAAGGTTTTGATATTAAGAGAAATACATTTTTATAACTTGTTCAGTTCTTAAAAATCTCACTTTTAAAACAAAAGAATTGTATTATTTTAAACAAAAATTCTATCTAGACTAAAATTAATCTTTTTCGTGTAAAAATAATCACTTTTATTGAAAGCTAATTTTGGATAAATTTTTACAGTTCATAAACTAAAACTATTTTTATTATCTTCTCTAAACCAAATCCATTTAAACATTTACAAAATTATTCTTTACGAAACCCATATTTGGCAACACAAAATTTATTCTTATCATAAAAAGAGCTTCATTCTGTCCACATAACGAATAGAAATCCTATTTGTTACAAGAATATTTCATTGTTCTTAAATAGACAGTTTTGCCAGGGTACATTCTTCCCACAAATAAATAAACAACATACAATTTGCATAAACAAATTTTGTATACAATGGCAATATATTGTTCTCTTCTCAATAGTAATCAAACTGATTACAAAAAAAGAAATATAAGTCAGTACATAGTTGTCGTGGATGTAGTTGCAAAGTGGTTGAATGTCATCAGGTCTTATGGGAAACGATTCCGAGTGGTACTTCACCGGCGCGAAGCTGTACCCAAACGTTAAAGGCTGTGGATACCCTCCAATGCTGAATTGCAGTATTTTCTACCGGCAGTACGCCACCAAGGGACAAAATTTTACCTGTTACTATTCGAAAGTGGATCCCGGGATAGTCATCAGCGACCTCGACATGTGGCAGGTCTATGTGTGAACTTACGTCAGACGGCTCCCTCCCGTTCTCTCGCGGGCTTTGTCGCGCAATTGCGCGGGCCAAACAAAAAGACCCCGGCAGTTGACAGTGGGACGATTTTACGGCGCGTTAAACGGTTTGAATCGTCCTCCGCGTTTGCGGACGCACAATGCGCCGCGGAGCGATGAATTGCGCGCGCTGATGACAAAGAGGTGAGCCGGATGAAAGCGCGCGCGTCGCGCCAAAATCGTTCGATCGGTCCTTTCTTTTGTTGCGAATAAATTATCCCGCTTTTTGTCACCAAGCTTATCATCGTTAAGGGTCCGGTGTGCTCGCTGGTTTTGACCTCGATTGGCGGCAATGATGATAACAGAACGTAATTGATCGAAATTAAAGGCGTCTAATTCTCATTGACAACTAACAAATTACCCCCTGATAAACGAAAAGCGAAGCTTTACGAATTGGAAAAAGTTTGGCAATTTTGAAAGATTTACGGGGAAAAATGTTAGTGATTTTTCATAGTAATTTTTATGAATAACTTGCATTTAATTGTATCTGATAATAATTTGATTATCCGTTCTAGAAAATTGAAATGAAATAATATCAAAGTGAAATTTAAAGAGACACTTTTGTTATCTCTTTAAAATGGTGAAAAAAGGTGATAGAAAATGCCATTAATCCAAACATTCTCATTATTCATTCAAGATTTTCACTTGACATAAGTTTCAGTTTACTGAAAAGATCGCGAATGAAAATGGAATTTGAAAATGTTTTTAAGTCAATGTTCTATTGGTATAATTTTATCTGTCATTGATTCCATTACTGACTATAAAATTGAACTTCAAAATGTTGATAGTAAATATTACAATTATTGATTTAAATGAATTAAAATTAGCAACATTAAAAAAGTATATAAAATAAAAGTAAGTTATTATACTGTTAAATAATTGACCCTTAAAATCGCTCAAAATCATCGACTGTTGCTAAAGACCTAGGAATTACCTTAGGGTAGCTGGACCCCATCTTCATCAAATTGAAAGATTTATTACGCAAGAATGAGGTCTAGGCATTGTTAAATTAACAACACTTTATATTAAGGGTGTCATTGAGACGTTGGTATTTTTTCTTTTTGTGATAAGAAATTTAATATCGAAGTTACAATGTGTTACCATTGTATTAGATACTACTACTACTTTGAGTGGTAAATGGTGTCATATGAAATGCAACTCTTTCATTTGAATTGCTTCTCAAGAATACTAGAAGAAGTCGAGGGCCACTTTTCGAGCACACGATTCCTATCACTTTCCCCTCAAAAATCACCTCACGTTTTCTCATTTCGTTCAGTCGTTCACTCAAATTTCAGTGTAAACAGTTATAACTAATAATAATAATAATCTTGATCGAGGCAAGATCAATTTTATACCATATTTATATATCAAAATGATACTTCTTATTCATTTAATTAGAAGACATGTTATTTTGAACAAAGTAAGTGTTAAAGAATGCTATTATAATTACGAATACTAAAAACAAGATAACGATACTGCAATAGACATATATTTAATAATATTTTTCTTCCTTTTCGTCAATTCCAAGTGAAATAAAATTTTCTATATAACATTAAACGAAAACTGAATTAGATCTTCCTTCCTCCTCTCAGACAGTTTCTTTTCTCGATCGAATGTCCTTCGACATCTTGCCATAAATGTCTCATTTTAGTTGGTTTCTGATTTCGTTTATTTGATTAATTTCCTCCTTCGCCATTCCCTCCCCCCATTTCACGAAGATCGTTAAAAAAGTTTCCTCGACTGTTCGGAAAGCCATTCGGTACTATAAAACCGTTGATTTTCTCTGCGATCATATTTTTCTTAGCCGTATAACCTTTACTTCGAGCATTAATGGCTTTGGGGAATCGAGAGTCAAAGTGGAAGCTGACTATTTTTTATATATAATATAGCCATTCGTGACAGACGAATGAATAAGTCATGTGGTCCGGGTTCGTGTTTACGAATGGTCCAAATTAATTTCCCTACCCTTCGAACAACGTATCCCACGCATACCGAAGACGTTATTTTATTTTTAATGGTTTTCCATCCGATGATTAATGCGCATTTAAGAATTTCGTTTATCCCTCCCATGGGATTATAATTTCGCCCATACTAATCGTATGTGCAAAGCCTTCGATATAGATCGCTCACTATCCATTACCTTGATTACTATACTCAAATAAAGTAACAGCTTCTTCACTCTATTTGGGTCATCTGATGGCCCTTTCAAACGTAACGACAAAAGAATTCATCGTGCACTTTATCCAACGTGACACTGTTTAAATTATTTAAATATTTTTTAGGTCCAATCAAATGAGATTGAAAGGAAAAACATTTTCAAAACGTGATACTCGGATAAACCATGAATTAAACATAGTTATATAATAGTCATTGTTTAAATTTAACATGTTAATAAACAGAGTAGAAAATGAAACGACGTTGGATGGTTATTTTGAAATATTTAACTCTTTTAAAACAAAAAATAATTCAGGTTTAACTTTCAACTTTTCGAACTTTATTTCAGAGCGAAATTAGTAATAAAATTAGCAGCGAAGCTCATTTAATTTAATTGATATAAATAAAAACATTCCAGAGGTCTTTTTACCGGCTAAAACGTCTGAAGTGAAATTAAAGTTTAAACTTGGCGGAGTTGAATTTCGCGGTTACTTTTTGAATGTACGAAATTAATGAAGGGAAAAATGTTACCTGGAAATCGTAATCGTGAAAGGCCATTTTGTGATTCCGTAAGAATTAAACATCGCTTTTCGTTGCGAAAGGAAACATTTTATTTTCATTAGACAAGCTTTTAAAAGCTTTCGAAAGCTTTTTCATCGGTTCGAGCTTCGGGGGGGGGGGGGGGAATTTCCGTTGGTAAAATCGCGTCTCTAACGAGGTGATTATTTAAACGTTAATTTTCCAAAACTTTTCGTCTTGCAATTTCCGAAATTTCCGGAAAAAAAAGGGACGGTCGAAATTCCCAAAGGTGTTGTGGCATTAAATATACACAAGGCGGGAATTGAGTAAAGAATTGGGGAGGGGGGAAAAAGTCGAAACGAGAGAACGGGAGGTAGATCGGAAATAATGCAGAGCTTGCGGACTTGAATTGCAAAACTGTGCGAATTTCACAGGTTTACATGAATCTCGTTTACGCGATGGCCATTCCGATACCATCTTTTATAATTTCGGTGATTTACCTCACCATCGCCTATTTCAAGATTTACAACGAAGATGAAGAAGCCCTCGTGGCCGCTGACAAGGGCGAGGAGGGCGACGAAGCGGAAGGCAGCAACGGGACGCCACTTCCGCCGACGAGTGGCGCCCTCACGCCCGGCAGCGAAGTCTTCAGGGAGGATATGGCGAGCTTCGGGCACCAATTGCAAATCGCCATGGTTGATGACAGCCGCGAAAGTCTCGACGAAATATCAAACTCGTTTTCTGTTCATGAGTAAGGCAATTTCTAAACTGTCTACTTCGTCATTAAAGAAAAAACAATAACAATCAACTTTAATTATTTGAATTACAATTATAATAATATAAATAAATATTAAAATCTAATTGGCAAGTTGATTCTAGATAAATAATGGACGAGCCATATATGTAATATAAATAAAATCCATACATCCTTGCATGGTTTCAGAAAAAAGGAATGTTACAGTGGGACTGAACTAGAAAAAAATTTTTATATGTTCCTAAATTGTTGTACATGGAAGGAAAAGATTAATAAAATTTACTGACATTCTTAGTGAACTGGTTATATATTTGAAAAAATTGGAAAATTACTATATCAAGTTTTTATTAATTTAAGATAGTAATTTTTCAATTCTTTCAAGTATATGACCAGTTTACCAACAAAGTCAGTAATTTTTATGAATCTTTTCTCTCCGTGTACTTAAATAGATAATCCCATGTACTGTGGCTTCGATACATTTCAAATTATATATGAATGAACACTGTGGTTCGATAGTCTCAGAGAAGATTGTAGCGAAAACCAGGAACAAGCAATTTAACCGTACATCACTTGTTTCGGATTTTACATTAAATTGTAGCCCCTGTATACACTTGACACATACACTATACACAAACATCCACGCTACACTTATTGCGTATGCATGTGCTCACATACAAAGTTAACCACAATCAGCATATGTGCAGCCCTTAAACACTATTTCCATTACAAAATGTTGTTACTGGACGCTTCCATCAATAGTACTGTATCATTTGGAAAATTTCAAACATACTATATATCCGAATGTATATTTCATTGGCTAAAAATATACAATGATTATTATAAAATCATGGTTATTAAATGATAATAATCATTAAATCCAACAGCGACAACATTCGATTCCCAATATCAAAATTAGTTATCAAACTAACATTTGACATTTTGAACTTTTGGATGAAATAAAATTTCCACAAATCTCATCTTTAGATATGTCAAATTAAAGTTGAACGTGCATTCCGTGCGAAAATAAGCTGGATCAATTAGTACAAAAATGTGCGTGCGAATCACATTCTCTAATAATACAATCATACTCGAGCTTCATTCACGGCAAAAATTCGAACACAGCAACATTTTTACTATGCACATTTTAATCGCTGACGCATTTGGAAATGAAATCCACCGTTCTACAAATAAATCAAAGAGCAAGCTGACATTTATACATCTTTCATAATCAACCGCGTCAAATATAACTTGAAATCTAATTATAGGTTTTAAAATCGAACAAGATAAAGATGGATTAATATTTTTCGGTTTGATGAAAATTAGATGACAGAATCAGCGAACGGTTGATGGTACGTTAAGAGGGATTTTCTATAGGTTGCTATTTTATTTTATAATAATAAAATAATGTGATGTAGTATGTTAAAGAAAATATTAGAAAAAAATGTCCTGACTAAGAAATAGAACTCGTTATCTGACAATTTGAGTCACGCATTTTTCTACCACATAATGCCATAACTTGGAAAAATATTCATATTTGTCAAACTTCCAGTCACGGATATTTATGAAATTAGATCCATATTTCTAAGTGGCAGTATAGATTGGTGGTAACGTGCGTGACTTTGCCACTGGGAAGTAACGAGTTTTACTCCTTGGTTACATTTTTTATAATATGCTTTTAAAAATTATATAATAATATAAAGAATACTTTAAATACACACGTATCTCTGAGTTATTATAAAATATAGTACCAACTGCTGCACGGAGAGAAAAGAATATGAAAAATTAAGAAACCAGGGATTACAAATTTTAATAAACTGAATTCTAATTTTGACAAACACTTTATTTTATGTTTTGACCGTTCGATGTCGCTATTCATCAGCGTCGCTAATCAATTGCCTATGTCATTCATAAACCAATTATTAAGTTGTTTACTAAAATTTCATAAACAGATTGTTAAATTCTACAAAACTACATGGAATTAATATTTTTAATATTATTTAGTTTATTTTTTAAACTAAATAATAATTTTTTTAATAATAAACTAAATAAACTATTTTTAATATTTTTAATATAAAAAATATTCTGCAAGTATAATGCCAAAATAGTAATCTTTTTATTAAAAATTAATTTTTTTTTCTCTCCGTATAATGAACTTTTCTCTATGTTAATAATAACACGAAAATAAATAATATAAACAACAAAATATACCATAATCGTAATGTTCGAGCTAAAAGTCATCGATGAACATAATACTTTTACATTTCACACCTCCGCCTTTGATACCCAAAAGAACTACCTCGAAACTCTATCACAGGATCAATTTACGAATAACCGAATTTAGGGAAAAGTGTGACAATGAAATCGAGCCTCGGCAGAGTCAAGTAAAATATTTGCCCGTGCTTTTATAAACACTAAACAGTGTAAGATCGAGGGTTTATATGGGTCTTGGTGATTATTTATGTTATGTATTTGACCGGAAATATCGGGTCAACATTCCAGATCAAAGTAGTGTAATCGAGCGAGGAAAATAGGATCCGTGAAAATGAAACATTAAACCACTTTGGCTTTGAGGGGCCGCAATAATGAACGCGTTAAATGTTTTTATAACGCGTGCAATAAATGATCAATTAAATATGGCAGAACGATCGCGGAATAAAATGTTTCAGTGAAACTAATAAACGTCTGTTATATACATAAAAGTTTAATTAAATCAACAAAACGCGAGACTGATTGATTTAAATATTAAATATTAACCCAGTGTTTCGTATACCTTTAACTAATTAAGAATTATTGGATTGCATTCACATTGGCATTGTAGTTATAGTGATTGCATTTTGAAGGATAAAAATGTCCTTAAACTCTTCATAAAAATATGGAATAGATTATTTTAAATAATTAATTATCTTACTATATTTTGCCCGGTATTATTCAAAAATAATCTTTGACAAATTTTGTTAGTTATATATTTTTCGAAAACATTTTCGCATTGATGAATATTTGAAATTTTAATATAATTATCAGATAATATAATCATTACTTGCACTAAAACAATTCCATTCAATTAAACGTCAATAACACATCCTCGCAAACAATTAAAAAAAGAAAGAAAATTCTGTTGCAAAACACAACTTGCTTTCCATGCAACTTGCGTAAAAATGTCAAGCGCAACTTTTGCCGGAAATACGTTACAAGTTTCGAGTGGCAATATTTTTTATCGGTACCAATCAATATTGCACTTTTACTGTCGCCTTGCATTTTTCAATCACTAAATTTTGTCGTAACTTCCAGCCACTTGCATTGTCCCGTACGTCCCCTCATAAACACACATATCTTCGACAATTTTTCCGAAGAAAAGTAGAAATTTCGTGCACGATAACAAAAAATGGTACGCTTAACTTTGAAGTTAAAAGATGCAAGTCTGTCTCCGAGGAATGGCACTGGGGAAAAACTGTTAAGACACAAATAGAACAATTCGTAATATTATCCATGTTATTTTTCTTCTTGTTTTGCCATAATGACAAACAATTCCTAAATGGAGTAAATAATATTTATTAATATTTACACGGGAAAAAAAATATGAAGTGCACTACTAAATTTCTATTTAAGTTAGATATATTGTTTGGCCATTATTGGGATAAGTAGAAATTGTAATTATCGTAGCTAAACAAATTTATGTGAGTCGAATTGATGAAAACTAAACTAGCTAGTTGATTCAATTTACATAGACTGTATGGCTAAATCAGCCATACAAATTTATCTAATCCAAAACACAGTGAAATCCGAGTAGTTTTCGTTGAAATATTGAGGTTATGTTGAGTCCCCATAAGATAAATTTACGGTTGAATCAGCCATACAGTTAATGTAACGTTTAAATATTCATTTCAGTCGATTTAATATCTAAGTCCTTCTGCAAATAAAATAACTTCTTACTAAATTAGTTAAAAATTGCTAGATAAACTCATTTACCTACCAAAGCGAATACTTTTTTT
>JABFPN010002113.1:0-24076 GCA_022817305.1 Leptoteleia sp. ZL-2020
GTAATATATGAATTCGTAATATATGAAATAATATTAGTATTTATTTAAAAGAAAGATAATATATCACAACTTTACGAAAACACTTAGTAAAATATACTCATATATTTCTCTCAGTGTATAAATCACTACATCTTATCATAAAACTGGGGCATACTTTGTCGATTCTTAAAAATCACTATATTATACAGTGTAATGCATTATCTGCAATATGAAAAATATCCGACAAAAACATTTTTTTTATTTTCAAATGCATGTCCCACTTTTATTATAAAATATGAAAAACTTTACAATTTGTTTGAGAACAGGAAGATCACAACAAAAATTAAATTCATTATATAACAATTCCATTTTCTCAGTATGACTTTTCATAATTTTTCATTTACCTTTTATTTTTGCACAAATAATAAAATGAATAATTAAATACTGCCATGAAATTAAAAACATATTTCATTTTCATGGAAAATTTTTCTTCCATCATTCCAATGCTTGTTTAAATATTTGATTAAACCTACCAAACAATTCTGCTGATGTTGAAATGTTTCAACAGTGTAAATATACTAATCAAACAGATCCATTTGAAAAATAGTAGTTGACGCGGAAAGACTGAATGACAGATTACGTTAAACTGCTGATAGTCATGCGTGCGTATGACAGCTCGTAATATTATTCATGATTAGTATTCGATGAAAAATAAAATAATCCAGCTTTAATGCAAATATATTACCTGAAAAATAACAAAAGGTGGTGATTTAATTATTGAAACAATTCGAAATTAAATGTGGAGGTATGAAAATATTTTCAACTTCCATGCAGCGTCAGTTAAACTGACACGAGTCAAACTTGCTTGCCAATTCAATTAAAAATCGTTAGTTACAATACGTAGGTACCAAGGTGAGAATATTTTTTCGTGATAATGCATAATTGACAAACTTTGGCAACATTCCAACAATTTTAAACCGCAAACACCAACTTCTAATTTTAGTATTTTTAACACACGATTATGGATAAATTTTACAATCACGATTGACTAAATTTTTGTGCAATTTAAATGTGGATATTAAAAAATAATTGAAATACTTAAAGCATAGTGCTTGAGGTCAGAATTATTATGAAGTTTTATTTATCTAAGTTGTTTTTTAAATAAGTTAGCTAAATTTATCTAAGTTGCTAATTGTTTAATGAAATTTAAGTAATTAAAAAAATTGATTGTTTTTATTTTGGTAATAACAATTATCTTTATCGGCTTAATGAAACGTAATTTGTATTTTATGCTTAATAAACTTATTATCGACATTAATCATAAATTAATTGAATATTAGTTTAATAATATAACATGGATCGTAATAGAATATTGAAGATTTAATGAATGACAAATATTCTTTCACTGAAACTAATTTCAATGACAAGTTTACAAATGTGATAAATTATTAATTAAGTTCACTACGATCATTATTAAACATTTTAAACGAGAAAGAAAAAAATATTTATAATTAAAACAAAAAAGAAATCAACAATATATGAGTAAAATCGTGATAAACGTGTCAAAAGTAATAACAAAATTACTGGAATCTCTACATTATTCATCTCAAGTTGTGCAAAGAAAATTGTTTAAAAAAATATAAGATGTTTTTATTTATTAGATCTGATAAACAAAAATAACAGCTTTGTCTATCCTTAAACGTATGATGAAAATTGCTTCACCTTCGTTTCTACTACAAACGTGTCAAGTTCGAACAATTTTCAAGGAATTCCTTGAATTGAGCGTACGTTTGACGCGAGCAAGCAAATTGTGCTCGAAATCGCAAGAAATGCATTGCAATTCGGCGGAATCAAGCACCTCATATTAGACTTTTCACGAGCACTCAAATCCACCAAGTCCCAAGTTACTCAATTTGTTATAGAAACGATTGCAATGAAGTTTTACGTAAGCAAGAATAATGTCTTCATTCAGCGCAAAAAAGCACCGCTTGTTAATTTTACGAGTCTGATTTGTAGACCTTTGAACGTTCAGTGTTTACCTCTTGCAAAAATAGACGCGTCTGCGCGACAACAAAACACCTTTTTTTCCTTTTCTTCAAGAAGAATAAAATAAGAATAATATAAAAGTCAGTAAAGTTTTACTGAAAAAGCAATCTTTTATTAAGACTTTATTTTAAATGAATGAAGAAAAAGTCTTGATCTATCTTGCATTCATTGAAGAAATTTAAAGTAACGTTGAAATTAATTCTGCAAAGAAAACAAATTGAATGAATGTTACATAAAGCAATATGGTTAAATTAAATATAAAGTATAAGTTGTTTCATAAAAAATGACACAGAAAAAAAAAGTTATTTAATTTTACAAAGACGTAAAAATTGTTAAAGAAGCATTAATAAGAAATTTCATTGAATAAACATGACAATTTTATGTTTAAATGTAGTCAATGGAATTTCTTTGAATATTTTCATGATTTTCCCCCCCTAAAAGTAAGTATACACGAACGAATGATAAAAAGCACATTCATATAATTAAATGGAAATCTAGAAATAATACAGCTCGCTTTTTGTTGCAAATAAGTAACTATAAACATAAGTTGCACGTTGAGTTCACGTCGACAATTTAATGTAAATTGTACGTTTTTGTCTTAACGACATATTAATTATTTATATTGCACAAATACGTTATACGTGCATCAATTTACATTTGCTATATGATAAAAATTTAACGACACAGCTTGAGCAATTGCAATGCAATTACACGTGCTTTCACGAGCACAATGTTGTTTTGCGATCGAAGAATTATTTCTTTATTCCGCACATATACACGCACGCGCTCATTATATTTGTATCCCGATATAATAATCTTGTGCAAATGATATTTCAATACTCAGCAGTTGCATTTATTCATCAAACGATCTTTCAAACAACACTTTTTTTCAAATGCAATAAACATGGACGTTGGCTAAGAAATGATGTGCATATATGTTCCGAATAAGAAAAATACGAATAATGGATGTTAAAAATAATAAATAGACAGAAAGATAAAAAATATTATTTTAGATAGCAAAGGTGCTATTTTTCTGAGAAGAAAAACACTAGCTTGTGGTGTACACAATAATTTGCATATATGTTGAGCAGGCAGTAAAAAATTTTTCCACCCAAGGGCGCAATTTTTCTCCCAAGTACACGTTTTTAAAACAAACAAAAAATTTACTATATCATTATACAGTGTACTTTGAAAAGCAATTTTAACTAAAACAATTTAAAATGAATATTTGTGTTGTATGTACAGTACGTAGTTTTTATATTTATTGAGGAATATATGTATATATATAAATTGAATATTCATTATTTCATTAAAAGTATAGCACTCTATTGAAATATCGAATATACTTACAACTTTCTGCAAATTGCGGTGAACGTCCTTACAGTTTTCATAAAAAATAATAACATGTTAATAAAATATTGATAAATAATAATACTTTACTATTTAAATAAGATTGTCTATACGGTAATATAGATACGTTTGCTATATGCAATTTTATTACAATTTTATTGTTGGATGCAGTATACTATTTAGGTTAGGTAAATTTAGTAAACACAACATCTCACTTTTCTACAAGATTTTGCTAGTAATATATAGATGTCGCTACACGAACAAGAAACAGAAATAAATACAATGATAAATTTAGGATGTAACTTAATAAATAATAGAATTGTATATAAATTTAATTTCATAATTACTGCACAAAACTTACAATCCAGTAGAGAAGATTGTAAAAATTGAAAAATTAATATTCACAATAGTAGATTTAATATAAATAACCACATAAAAAAATAACCTTACTGAAATATTATCGTTATATATATATATGTATATAATTACTAATTAGTTAATTGATCATGATATTCAATGTTTATTTTTCAATTATGTAACAATTTTAAATACTTTAAGATGTACTTGAAAATTTTATAAAAAACGAACAAACAAGCAGAAATCATTATTGATAATGTATAATTAATTAATCATTATTGTACTAGTAATAATTAAAATTGTAATTAATTAATAATAATTATTATACATCATTTAATTTGTATATTATAAAGTGATATAAAAATATTGCAAATTCAAAACGTATTTTCATCACCTATTTTGCAAAAACAACAAAGTAAACACATGAAATAAAAAAATATTAATCGTATCTTTTATAATTATATTGATTACAAAGGTCATTAATGTTTATTTTAAAATTCATAAAATGTTAGTACTATCTTATTTATAAGATGAAAAGTACTAACCTGACTCAAAAACTAACAATAAAAATTTGTTGACTACACCTTTTGGCGTCATTAGATACAAAATTAGGTACAACTTCGAATGTTAAAACAACCTTCAATAATTTGAATTGATTCATAACAAAATCAACTATTAAAATAAACTTGAGAATACAATTACACTGGGTAAAAAAGCTGTATAGTTCACAGAAAAATTGCACTGTCTCAACACAGAACAAATATGTAAGATCATTATGGCGTATTACGTTGGCCTAGCAGCGCACCTTTTTTTATTTTTCCGAAATTATATGACTGTTTTACCCACAGAGTTCGGTTTACTATGTTCGCAACATAATTGTTATTTGTTCACTATGTAGAATCTAATTAAAGTATGTAATCTGTAATTCAATTTACTACAAAAATAATCGAATTGCTTTAATAGTGTGATAATTTAATTGTGGCCGACATTTTTGATATTGTCTCTGTAATATTTTCAAAACTTAAGCAAGAAGCAACAATTGAATACGGTCAGACAATTAAAAATAAAATACATTTACTGTCTATACGACCATAGATCCAACCGAAGGCTGCTGTATCGATTACTTGTTTCATTACGGAAGACCCGGTTATGTTAGAACAGAAAATCCTATTAATATCAAACGATTTCATAAAATTAATTGCTTTTACTTATGAAAATAGTGAACGGGCTTAAGTGTTAATTATTGTTATTTGTGAGTTGTAACAATCTTCACTCTTAGTAACTTTGTTTTATACCAAAACAATTGAAGCGAAAAGAATAATATTTTGTTTACATTAACAGGTGCTCCCTGCAAAAATATGTACATATGGCTAATAGGAGTCGGATTATTTCCTGTGGCAAAAAACAAACAACAACAACAACAAAATATGTACATATCCATCTAAATGTAATAATTATTTTTTATTAATTACTAAAAATGGCACTGTTGACCCGGAGATAGAAGGTTCGTATGAAATGAAAAATTGATATTAAACAAAGCTCTGCTTGAGCTATTTCAATTATTATGTAAATTTGTAATGTTTCATATTTTTAATAATAAAAAGTATTTATTTATTACAAGTGAACAAATTTTAATGAATGTTAGAACTGAACAAACACTTTTACAGTGTAAAGTAAAATAGAAATATTAAATTTTTGCTGTTTAAATTACAGTTTATTTTCACAAGAAAAGAAAAGAAGGAAAGAATGGTGAATCGTCTCTTCTTAAGATTGGTTGTTATACGGAAAGCGATCTTTAAATCTCGTAACACATTTTGCATCATAACCATTTGCTGTAAATACACGAAACAAATAAATAATGTTAAAGAGCGTTTTCCCTACTGCAAGAGTGCCCAGAAAGGAATGAAAACAAAAATACACCTTCGTTGAGAATACCGCCCGGCAATTACCGCCGAGTCATTCTCTGTTGCAACGGATTGTTGCACTTTCAACGATATTATTTACTGAATTTTTGCACAACGTTCGAGGTATTCAGTGCGATCGCGGAGGAGAGTTAAACTCGGGCACAAAGGTGTTTGGAACGTCATTCTCATAACCTCAAGAATCACACGAGGAGAAAGCGAGCTCGGTGCACGAGTTCGAAAGTAGAACCCCGTGCGTCTTGTTGTTTATTGATTACGCAAATCAGATACGTATTTTCATGCGAGATACCGCATTTGTTTGATCTGTTTCAACGGTTCTGGCCAAGCGAAATAAAGGCCACTCGATGGAATGAATCAATCAAACATTTCCTCGCTATTGTATACATACACGAGCCAAACGCAACAACAAAACGAACGCTATTCGTTTTTTCGACGGTTAATTTTACCCTATAAAACTTTTATAACTTTTATGGGCAATCTTTTTTTTCTTTTTAATTTATTGAGATTTAAATTTTATTTACACTTTTGGGAATTAAGATATAATGTAATATATCTGTATTGAATGAGAAAATATATTCATTAAATTTTATTAAATTTTTGGTAACCCATCGATATTGGAAATAATTGTTAAATAATACTTATAGTTTAGTAATACAAACTATATTTTCTCTCAGTGTATGTTAATGTAATATTTGCATTAAATCTGTGCGTTTTTTGTATTATTTGTTCAATCTATGACATTATAGATCTTTGCGTGTTTATGACATGTAAAATCATATTTAATTAATTTTATTTTTAACATCTAAATAAATGAAAATACAGACTAGTTTAAGAGAGTAGATGATTTAAAATAATCATATCAATTTAAACAAATACTTTGCATACTTGGGACAAATTACATCTAGATACTTTAATTACAATATAAAATCAGATTCAATTTCTTGTTGAAAAATGAAACGTAATTTGCAATTTACTTTCGCGTTACTTAAACTTATCAATTTTAATCATATAACATACATCATAAAAATGAGAAATGTGATATACTAGTTAAAAAATAAAAATTTTATAATACAAATGTATTTATCTCAAGTTAGCAAGTGATACATGCTGTCAACCTAAGATTTTAATTTCTTAATTTTTTTCTAATATATGAACACTATACTAAACTTTACCTACATTTTTTTGTAGGTTAGTAATTTTTATTAGATCCTTTTTCTCTGTGTATCTATTTGGTTTGATTCTTTGTTTATTTGATTCTTATATTTATTTATGAAACTAAATTGCTTGCGATACATTTATGATGCTTGACGTAAACAAATTAGTTTCCCAGTGTAAGTCTATAGTAGTTTCAAAAACAAAATATTTACATTTCGTTACCAAACACTCAGTTCACAGTCAAACTAATTTCCATAAAAGACAGAATTATATTTACAGTCATAATGAAATCGATTGAAAAAGAAATACATCTCCAGAATTTTAATTATTCTCAACTAATTTAAATTTTATAACAGGTCTTGAAATTTAATACATTATTCGTAGACCAAAAAAAATAATCGAATTGAAGAAGAAAAATTGTCTGGAAATGTAAGTATCTCTTTTTTTTATATATATTTTAATACCATTGAGAAACTCAAATAATTGTAATAGATTTTCCAAACAAGTAAAAAAAAGAAAAACTTGAGAACATCTTTATTATTAATTTTTTATCTTTTTATTTTATATCATTTAGAATTGTTCAAGGAAACGAGAAATCCATATTAATGGATATTTTTTTTTATTTTCAGGCTTGGATTTTCCGCTGAATTTCCTTCAGCTAACGAAAAAGAACCAAATGAAATGTATTCTAAGAAGCAGTCATCTGAAATTTAAGTACTTATTTTCATTCACAAAAGTTTCCGCGTGATGCTCAGACCACTAGGTCGGAAGATATTCATAAAGAGTGCAGATGTCGAAATTAGTGGAACTAAAATAGTGCATTAGCGCGAGTTCTTTTGGTGGTCTGGATACAAGGCAGCAAATATATGAGCAATCATCGATCGGAACTGTTTTGACTCTACTATTTTAAGTAGATCCTGCATTATGTGCATAAATTATGGGAAAGATTCCAAAGTACCTCGTATTTGCGAATATTTATTATTTTTTCGTTTACTTTACAACAAATAATTGCTGTTTGAATCTTTAAATTCATCTTGGCGGTGTGAATAGTTTTTTTTTATTAAGATTTTTTTACAAGTAAACATAATTTTTACATTAAAACGTCTATAAAATGACAATTTTATTTCGCTAAACCATTTAAAGAAAAATTCGTTATTTTGAACCGGTCTAGACGGAGAAGCGTGGGACAATATTTTGGCTCGATTATGTTGGACACAAACGTGAATCATCGTGTTTTCTAAGACATGCTTCTTTAAAGAAAAGATCAACGGTCTTTTCAAGGTAGCGATCTCCAATTCCAGAAATAACTACTATCTAAGTAAATGTTTCAAAATACTTCCTCATAACAGGGTGAATGATTTTATGAAATTAAGTGTTTCCTCACATTAGTGCTGGGAAGATAGTAACTTTAGTTTAATAAATGCAACATATTCCCGTGTAGATATACTGAGTATTATGTTTTAATATTACTACAATATTCACAAAGATTAGTGTATAATAAAATTATGGTGATATTCCTGAATATTTACCAATATTTTATTATTAATAAAGAAATAACTAAACATTTTGTTTGTTTATGTATTATTTTCCTTGACATTTTAACAATTTGTTTTCAATTATTTTCAATTATTATAGATTAAAAATAAAAGAGAATAATTGACTATATAACAGTTATCCTGGATTAATAAATGAATAAAAGATAAGTAGCAAAATTGATGAATAGGTGCATGATATAATAAAATTGCAGAATAGAAGTTTTCTGTTCAAGTCCTTATTGTAGAAGTTTGTATCAAAAAAGAACTTGAGATGTTTATCTATTTTCTATCGATCTTTTTAGAACGAAAGTTTCCAACCAGGTGTACTTTAATGTAAACACACTCTAGATTCTTCGAAAATAATAATTCTTTCGAATTAATTGTACTCATATCACAACATTCCACATTTTTTCAATATTTTTATATTGATAAATATTTGCTTTAAAACAACGAAGACAATGTAAATAATATATAAACGAGGAAAATAAGTATGTTCTTATTTGAAATATCATGTCCTAATCAATTTTTAATTACTTCATCAAATAACGGTCAGTAAAAAACAAACAAAATCCAGTTAATGGAAGAATTTGATAACTCCATTATAAAATGTTTATATTTTTATCTTGATTATATCTGTGATAAAAATTCCATCCAAAATATTTATATTATACAACATATTTTCTGCACTATTAACAGGAAACTTTATATTTAAAAAAACATTTTTGTTGTAAACAATTGTTTACTTTATCATAATATTAAAAAAGAATAATAATATAATTTTTTATTGACTATTTCATTTTTCTGTTCATAATTTTTGTTATAATAAATATGTCATGGATACTTCATCGGTAAATATTGCAAATTAAATATTTTATTGAGCTATATCTCACAATTTTATGTAAATTTAATTACAATATTACACAAAAAATAAAATTTTAAGACACATGTTGTGTGCTAACATATATTGTAATATGGTTTATTAACATATTTTAGCTATGAATGTATATGAATACGAAAGCGTTTGCATAATAATTATATATATATATATTACATTATCTCAATATTTAGATGTCCTAATGTTCAATTTTTAAATAATTAAAAACGTATTAAATATTTTGTTTATCTTTTAAGCTACTATTAATTTTTTTAAGTTACTGGTAAATGTGTTGATTATTAAAAAATATACACAATGACTACATAGTTTATAAAGTTTATTAACTTTAAGTTTTTTGTATGAATTCATAACAATTACACATTAAATTGTAATCTTTTGACATGAATTTCAAATTAGCTGATTAACATATTAAATTATAATTCAAAAAATGTATTTTTGTAAATATAATAAAATAACTTTAAGAAAATGTTGTAATACAATAATTGTAACAAAAAGATTATTTCAAATATTACTTAAAGTTGCGAATAAATAAATTATAAAATAATATAAATGTTGTTCATTTAATTTATTATTAAATGCCTTTATTTACTACATGTTTAATAATAATATTAATAAAAAAGATATTATTTATAGAAACGTATACTGAGAAGAAAATTATTATAAAAAAGGTTAATAAAAGAGGTTATGAGATGCATAACCATTTTTATTATACTGGATCACAAAAACTCGTACAATTTTCATAACCTTTTTTTATAACATATGTTAAATATGATAAGTAATCATTCTTTATACATGCTTTATAATGAAATAAAATTTTTTGCCCAACTTTTTTCTGTGTTACTTTTATTATCTAAACGATATTCTTTGATATTGTTCCTAGAATCAACTTTTCTTCTTCTAAGATATACCGATCTTGTGCAAGGCAAATGTTTGATTTTTCATTTAGTTGTAAATATTAATAAATTGTCGTCAGTATTCGAAGGAAAGAGACGCTGTATTTCACACAATGTTAATTCGTATCTTTACTGTGATTTTTTTTTTTTAGAACAAGAAAAACTAAGACAAAATAATGATAATCCAAAATATTCAAACATATTACTTAATAATCCTAATATTATCCTAGTGCTGTAAGATTTATAATGAATTCATGGTTTCTATCTTTGTTTCAACCGTTAAATGACCAATTTTTATTCTTCATTCCTTAATTTTGTCCTGAAAAAGAGAAGGCAGGTCAAAACAGAAAGAGAAAGTATAAAAACATATGAGAGGTCAAATTGTATAGTGGAACTGGACTCCAGGTTTCTTCAAAACAATATCTACACAGGATATTATTCCTCAAAGTGCCACATGGGGTATTTCAAGTCTATTTTAGCTATTTTTCATGAAACATCATCTTTAAATGGGTACTAGGGTAGCTTATTTAAATAGCCACCAACAACGTGGCAACAATACATTTCGTTCTTCTAATACAAGGCTCAAGTTGTTCCTTTTTCAAATACTTCAAGTTTCAAGAAATTCAAATGAAACTTTACCAAGTATATCATTGTTTAAATGTACAAGTTTTGGCACGCTTTATTAGAATTATTTCAGTTCTTCAGGTACTCTTTCAGAGATTTTTCAAAGTGCTTATCAAAGAAACATTCATACACTGAAAAAAAGGATTCATAATTTTAATAAATGTTAAAAAATATTTTTGTATATTACGAATAAAATATGTTTCTGTCACACTAAATTTTTACTATAACAAAACAGATTATATTTATAATTTCTTTTTCTCATTACATACGCGCCAATAAGCTTCAGGTTAAAAAGTTGATTTAAAGTAAAAATACATAAAAAGTCTTTAATAAAAGGTTCGTAATTTTGTTGGTGAATTATTTCTGTTCAGCGATCAATATCCAACCGATAATTAATAAACAACCAGTGACTCAGTTTCCAAATCAAAACAAAGTTTGCGCTCGAACGTGGTGCCCCGCGGAATATTCCACGGCTCTGGCAAAGTACGTTTCATGCGACAACTGCCGACGCGATAACAACAACAAAGCGCCGTGTGTGCGAGCGAAACAGCGGGTTGATTCACGCGGCATCGCGACACACAAACGTTTCATTGATCCCGCCAACCGAGTACGCGCATCCGCAAAACCGTCGCGACAGCAGCGACCTCTGCTCCCTTCCAAAACAAAGATGTCCGTTATCTGTACACCCAGTTTGATGCCGATTTTTCACAACGAATCTATCGAGTGGTTAAGCAAATTATTAATCAGACGGCTTACCCATATTCTTGTGAATCGGCCATATTCCGCGTCGGTGGGATCGAAGTGGTATTTAGGATTCAGCGTTACGATGGTGGCAACTCCGACAACGCTGGTGCACTGACGCCTCTCCACGCAGTTGTGATTCACAGAGTAATTTTTAACTCTGCCTGTGCCATACGTCCCAGTCGTTCGATAGCCGCGAGATTTGAATCTACGGTTTATCGACGTCCAATGCGATGGAGAATTGAGCGCTACCGAAAGTTGTTCGATGCCCGACACTAATCATCCGTGATAAAGCAGATGATAAATTAGATGTATATTAACGGCAAAACTGATTGTTCACCGGGCAAACAGGATTTCGATAATCATGAAATTCAAATGATCCGTCAAATGACGTAACGGCTTCCAATCGAGATTCTTGTTTGGTTTTAATAATAACTATTTTAATAACAATTTTGTTACGTCAAGAATAATCGGGTAAATAATATTTTCGAGGAAATTCGTGCAATGTAGAATGTACGTTTAAAGAATGGTACTTTTTTGTAACTTTTTTTATCATTATGTTTAGGTGGTTAGAATTATATAAAATCTTTAATAAATATTCTTTAACTTATAAACAAAATATGCTTGAGAAAAAGACTGGTTTAAAGTAATAAATAGTGATATAAGGAAAATAAATGGAAAAATAGGATAAATATTTTTCCAAGTTCATTGGAAAAACTTAAAGTTTGTCAGCACTGACATATTTTCCTATACCGAGAAATACATTTCATAATAAGTTACTATGTTGATGACACAGGCATATTGTTAACAATTAGTTGTATTTCTAACCTAATCTACAAGAAGCTATCACAGTTACCAGAATGTTTTCTAATTCTAACGAAATTATATAAGTCAGGTAATAAATTGCAGATAAACGTGTACTTTAAATCAGCACTAATATAAAGTGTAACAATTTGTCATGAAAATTCATTCGCCGAACATGGAACTGGAGAATGAAATGTTTTTAAAATTGAGCATATATAAAAAACAATGTTTGTAAACACCTAGAAGGTTAAATTAACGAAATAAAAATAATATTGCTTGTTTACTTCCAGAGTGTTTAATAATAGTCGCAAATACAAAACAAAAACAAAGTTTGTTTACATTATGTACCTTAAAAACGTTTCGATTTTCAGTGCCATTCACCAAGCGTAGTCTCCCTAATGGTACAGAATATTTTTGGTACGTTTTAAAGACTTTTAAATATTCTAAAAAAATATTCTAATGTATGATTCTACAAATTTTCCCAGCATATTAATTCTGGGGATTAATTCTTTTTTATTTTCCAGTAATATACGATAGATATTTCTGAGATAGGAAACTGCTACTAGAGTTACCCTTCGCATTTCTGTTCGACCTGATATATTACGTACACGATATGGCATGCACTGATCCGTGATCGCTGATAAAGAATCAGTCATAATAAGTCTTTTTTTTTTTTGCTTTCATTACACGAGTTGTCACTTGTTTACATTTACGCCGTATTGTATTGGATAATTTTCACAAGTGCGACGATAACACTATTTTTCCAACCACAACGGCGATGAATAAAGCAGTACTTTCTACGTTTGCGTTCTCAGAAAGTAATTTCAGTAAGTTTATTCAACAGTTTGTCGGATGTATAAAATAGTTGATGCTCAACATTTCATAATGATACAACTAATTGAAGTCAAATTACAAATTATAACATGATTTTATGAATTGTAATTTCTCTGATAATTAGTTTTCGTTTGGTATTCCCGTATAAAAATCATAATAGAATGTAATAAACGTGAAATGCGAAATCAATTGATATAAACAATACTTTTTTGTGGTACATTTAAAACAGAAAAGCAAGAAACTCTGAGTCAGTATTGGTGTAATATTATAATTTAATTTAATGTTAATTTAAGTAAATGTTATAATTTAATATTGATACTATATAATCAATTAAAATCATAGACATTTTTTGTCGTAATTTTTGGCACGTGATTAAATTTTTTTATAGTTCCGTAATTGAATATTGTTAATTAATATACAGTTATACATCATAACGTATTAATTAATCTTTAATTTATTTCAGTTATTTTGTCTAATGATGAAATTATCTGACGAAATCTTACTAACCGTTTGGTTCATACGTCACAAATGGGACATTTAAATAGAAAAAGGAGATTCAGAAAAATATTCATGGAGTTAAAAGAGATAGTCTGTTGCCTAGGAAGAGTTAACACTTAGAATATTTTCTATCTACCTATCCTATTCTCAGTTAAAGACGTGTATTCTAAAATTGGGTTATTACAATGAAATTACTTAAGTTTTATTTATTATTATTTTTATTCACAGAGAAAAAGAGGTTTTGTTAAATATTTCATTAAATAATTTTAGATAAAAAGGACGTTTATAAAAGAAGGCTGCACATAACTACTAAGGGATTAGTTTATTCTATTATTTATATAAAATAACTTATAATAGAATATTAAAAATGCATTTCTCGTCTACTCGATTAGATTTTATATAAGAGTTGGAGCATTTTGGTGCAGTGAAATGAAAATAATGTAACTTTATAATAATTATTAAATTCACAAATAATTGATTGATTGATTTCATTCAAATTTTCAATCTACTTTTATCAAATTGAAGTATATGTATATAACAGTAACGTCAAGTAACAAGGTAAAAGGAGTCAAGGAGTAAAACAGGAGATTAATCTTTACAGTTATAAATTTAATATTACGTGCATATATGTACACCGCAGAATGTGATATAAATTCAACTTAAAAGTAATCGAAGTAGATAGGAGGCTCGCATCAAGTTCAAAACAGAAGCATGTAGAAAGCAGAGGAGGCTGAAAATAGCTTAAACCTCGAGAATAAGGAATATTTCTAATGGTCCTTAACCTCGATATAAAGAAAACGTTTCTCTTTTTAACCTTTAAGAAATTCGAAAAGATTTTAGCGGGAAGAATTTTACATGCAGAAAATTTGATACAATTTTTTTTTTTGCGCTGATAAAAGGTTTTATTTGAATAAGATATTAAGAACAAAAACATGTAAACACGGCGATAAACAAAAGATAAAAGTTGAACAAAACGTTGATAGTTTTTAATAAAGTGTTAAAAAATGCAGATTTCATACCTCACAAATGTGATAAGATTAACTTCAAAGAACAAAAAAATAAGAAATAATAGCAAGGAAATCAAGTGTTTTGAAAAGTATGTGAATAAAGAGTGATTAAAAAAAAAAAAATGAACAATATCTTTGTAATTCATGTATAACAATAATTTAATTTATTTCTAAAAATATTTGTATTATCTTAACTGTACCTACTTTAATTACAATTGTGTTTAAGAAATTGATTATACATTTTGATTCATATGTCGAAGATATTGTTGATAACAATGTTTTGTCATTTACACGTGTCCTGATAAGTGTTTACAGCAGTTGTTTCGTATATCAATAATATAAACATCATAAAAATAATAAAATGGTGACGATTTATGTAAATATATAACTTATCCATTTAAAGTGATATATATATATATATTTATTGTTTATTTATAATACAAGTTAAACTTTAAATTTTATTTTGGCAAAGCTAGTCCAAGTATGTGCTAATAAATATTAATAAATTATGTAATAAACTGATAGCATTAAAATTTTTTAAATTGTAACAAAAAAAATGTTCCTAAGTCTTAAACTATACTTGAATCTTTTACACCATGGTATCACGTTTTACTGGAATTGCTAGCACGTGATTCAGTTTATATAAATCTGTTCAAAGTTCGGGAAGAAAAATCACAAATATAATCATGTGATATTGACAAAAAGACTCATCAAACAAGCATTTATGAAGTTAATTATTCATGATATGAAGCAAAATAAATTAAAAAATAAAAAAAAATTACTTGTATTCAAATATTCTTTTCAACTTTGTCGTTTGTTCATTAATAATGACATCAAGACTGTCAACATTTGTTTGATTTTTTTTTTACAATTTCAATATACGTGATACGAAATATTGTTATATTTCTTGTAAAAATTTATAACAGGAAAAATTGAGGTTTCAATTTTTACTATTTCTTTAACTTGAGTTTTCAATTTTAAGCGTGATAGTGAGAAGAAATTGAGAGGTACACGCTTTATATCAAACGAATAATCGTATTTCTAGATTTTATTTCAAAAAGTACTGTCTAGTATATGGAGCAAAAGGTCCTACAGTGAAATTCATCGTAATAAAAAAGTCATGAAAATCGTGCAAGTGTGCACGTTCAAAAAGTTACGAGTATTGCACAAGGACTAAAATACATTTTCATTGAATTACTCGTGGAAGGTTCAACAAAAAAATTGTTTACAAACAAGCAGTTTTATGTTATTTTATTATATTAAAGAAGCAAATGTTTCCAACCAAACTAATCGTGTAGTCTTTTAAAATGCTATATTTTGTACCAAACAACAAAAAGAGATAATATTCATAAATATGAGATATGCATTACTTTGACACTTCAAAGTCTACTTTTGTTGCAAATTCACACCAACTAAATTGCATCATATTAGGAACATACTAAAAGGCAATATATCCTAGGTCAACAAATTGATTTTTAAGATTTATGAACTTTGTTTTTATCACAGTTATAATATGACATATTTTAGACTAAAAAAAACTGTTCTATGACAAAACATTTATCCTTCTTTTATAATGCATATAAAAAAATTTAACAGTTTTTTACTTAATTGTAAATAAGTTGGTGCGTTTAATTTTTTAACATTCATTTCCAATATTAATGCACAAAAGTAATTTATGACAAAAATAAATAGAAGGCTTTAATGAATCAAAACAGTATAATTGTATTTGTTAAAAAGTGAATGATAATAATTTCCTTAACGGTGTTTTATGTCTTAAAATATGTCTATTTCTCAGTGTAAATAAGTTAATGGGTATATGATCGACATTGTAATGTTAACAGTCTATGTCAGAAGTCATTATATTAAACATTGTTTTGAACGCATCAAAGTTTCATTTAAAGAAGAATTAATTCGCAATTTGTACGTTTTGTTTCAAACGGTAATTAAAATTACGTAAAACGCAGGTTAATGAATACAGCGTGAAAGAAAACTGAAATTAATAATTAAATTGAACTTAATTTTTTCCACATTGAATTTACAATCAAATTAGTAGCCTTATTTTCAACAAAAAAAAACTATATAAGCAACAATAAAAAATTATACCTCGAGCGTAATATTGCAAAAATGTAATGGATAATATATATTTCTCAGTAGGACGAGCATTCTGCATGCTCTAAATTGTATAATTTGCGAAAATTTCTCGAGTTATGAAGCGAACATATTTTCTTGAATACTTTTCTATCTAGACTACACGCTCGTCCGAACTAAAGCACCTTATGCATTATTAAATTCCAAGCCTTTAGCAACATAGTGCCTGGAAGTGTTGCTCGTTAAACATTAGACAATGTGTGAATGAATCGACAATTTCCTATATATAGAGTGGAATAACGTTCGTTGCGGACAAAAGGAGAAAAAAGAAAACAAACTAACGCGACATGCATTGCCTATTGGACGGTCGTGTTTTGTTTACAGAACGAACCCGCTTACGTTCGTGTCACATGAACGATCGCGTGACTACAGTTAATTCCAAGCAGAATATTGTTGTAAATGTTAAAAACTAAATTCCAAATTTAACACCACGCTACACTGACCTCCCTATTTCTGTCGCTTTCTATCCATTCATTGCGATTCACTGTGTTGAAATTTTTAAAAAGCTAACCTAACTTTTGAACGCTCTATAAAAGGACAGATAAATGGAATTGTGAAAAGGGCAAAGTGTTACGGAACGTTTTGCAGAATTACTGCCAAAACCGCGGTAGGCGGTTTATTCATTTTTATATTATTTTTAGCAATTCGATGGGCGAACTCAAAATTTCCACTCACTTTATTAATGTGCGACGCAAACACAAACGTAATTTTCAGGTTAACATTGATTTTGCGTGATGTTTGTATGCAAAATTGTTGACATTGTATCGGTTAAATAGCAAATTTGACTCGTAACAAATAAATCGGTCCGATTCGAACGGTTTGTTTTTTCCGACAATGAAAAAAATTCGTAACAAATAGTTCCGCGTAACGATAACTGTTTATGTTTTGTTTGATGTTTACGGCCGAGGTGAAAGTATTTGTTTTCTAATTATGTTTTTGAAACCGCTCGTAAAAAATGTAATATGACGTCACTTGTGACTGAAAACTATTAAAAAGTAGACCATTCCCCCCCTTCCCATCGTCGATCGACCTATTCGAATGTGAAACTAGTTTAAATCAAGTGGCAACCGCTCTGTCCATTATAAAACCATGTGGTATTTCGTAGCTCGCGGCATTTGCTGTGCTCCGCCGTTACTTACATAACTCGCTATTTAAAAAACAAATTTAAATTAATCACCACCAACAAACGAGGAAGACAATTACGAGGAAAAGTTTAGCGCGCAATCTTTTTATAATGGGATCGGCCGTCTTTTTATATACTTTTAGCCCGTGTGTTACACAAAATTAGATACCTGACGTCAATGAAAAATAAATGTTTAAATTCCGCAAAACACTAAAGTTCAAAAGTTATACTCTATTTTTATACGTATACCGAGTACGGTGCTCCGCGTTGGCTTTCACAATATTATTGTTTTTTTTTTTTTGTTCTTTTCCTCTTATAACGCAAACAATTCCATTTCGATTTTAGTAAACAGATATCTATGAGCGGGCAGTTGTAACCGAAAGTTTGCCTTAAAAATCAAATGATCGATTAATACATGTGAAAAGTTGATTAACACGCAAAATGAAGTCAACACTTCCTTCCCTTGTTTGTTATTTTTTTTATAAATCCAAAATATGGACATTTATACATTGAGAACAAAGTTGGAATAAAAATGATAATACTGTATCTAAAAATGGGGACAAATGATATGTTCTTGCTATACTTAAAATACAGTTTAAAAGAGGTTATGAGAGTTGTACAAGTACAAGATCTGGTATAATAAAAGTGATTATTTATCTTATAACTTCTTTTAAACTGTATACTAAGTGTGATAAGAATATGTCATTTGTCCCCATTTTTAGTATAGTTTAATCATTGTTCTTCCAACTCCTTATAATATGATGTGGCATTTAAAAAAGAATTAGAAAAAATATTTTTACCAAGGAATAGAAATTGTTAACTCACAGTCTTAAACCACGCCCCTTTCGACAACGCAGAGTGGTGGTAAAGGGCATGACTTGTTACCGCAAGTTAACAGGTTCTATTCCTTGAAAATTAACATTCTTTTCCAACACATTTTTTAAATTCTACATTACATTATAAGAAATACCATAAATGTACACATATATATATGAATTATTAGTAAACATATTAGCAACTACTAATAAATTTCCCTCACTGCGTGTAGTAATTAATACTGCTTCATCGCAATTTCAATAATTAATTACAAAACAACTGTATCGATTATCTGCGTAATGTTATTTAAATAAATAGACGGACGTGTGCTCGGTTTCACAATGCCGGGTCGATATTAATACGGAACAAAGTGCGACAAAAACGCGGCTTTTCCTAGACTTTCTTATCTTCAATTCGACTCAAGTTGGGAAACGCAAACAAAGCAAGATGAAATGAAAAACACCCGCACGGGCAGTGATGAAAAGTCCGCCTGTGAAATTGAATTAACGTAAATAATTGTTTAAAGACAAGTCATCGCGTTGAAACGTGAGCGTGACTCAGAGGCAGCGTCCAAGATGAATCATTAATGAATCCTCTCGCGGTTCAACTTTTTGCTTTTTCTTTTCAGTTGCCCCATCCTAAATAATTCGACAAAAAGTTCCTCCCGTCGCTGTACTTTCGACCGCTCCGACGAAACGCTGCAAAATTAAACATCCGCCAATTACACTACGCAACAGCGATTCTGTAACGTTAATAGGAATATCATTTTCTCTCGCATTTTAAGGAACACTTACCACATCTAACAGTGAATAATATTACGACATTTTCCTGCAATTGCTATAACTCGATTATAACATTTCATTAATTCAATATTGCGCTTCTCAGACGCGTCAAACATTTAAACATTATTGCACTGTATCCAAAAGTGGGAACAAAGTTTTTTTTCATTTTGAACAATTATCTAATTATTGTACAACAACAATAAGACAAAGTTCTTTGTACATTTTGCTTTGTCCGATAAAATGATTCCTATGAAAATGCGATTCTTTAATGGCACAGAAAAATGAAACGTTTTCAAAATGCAAAATCTAAACAAACTTTGGTTTTGTTTTGTATTTACATCCAATTTTATTTCCTTTTGATGTAAACAAACAATATTATTGTTTTTGTTTCGTTAGTTTGACCTTCCAGATGTATACAAACAGAATTTTTTTACATGCTCAATTTTAAAAACGTTTCATTCTTCAGTTCCATGATTCTTTAGTGCTTTTATATGTCAAAAGTGCTGTCCAGTACACAGGGTTTAACAGTGACCGGAATTGCACCAAAATTTATAATAGAATGTAATGTAAAAGTGGGAGAATTATCTGATATATTTTATTTGCCAATTTCTAACTTTATTTTTTATTAATTATTGAAATGTCTTTCTTTGTTCCATGATATATTTATTAAATTTGCAAAACTTAAATTACATTTTGATAAATAAAGAATATCCAACTCTCTTTTGCATTGCATTATGTCAAATTTTAGTTCACAATTCTGTTCATGAATTTATTCTGGGTACTGTACAGTATTTTTAACATGAAATAAAAAATCAGCATTATATTATTTTAAGTAATCTTTGATTAGTTTTCAATATTAATTGTATAACAATATAATTGACAAGATATATCATTCATTCTATATTAAAACAGAAAGTTGATACAAACTCTTTCTAATAACCCAAACTTTAATAATACGTTAATCGTAAATATAGTATTGAACTATATGAACTTCATTAACTATTAATACTGGCATTTGTATTTGCTATTAATACTGAGTTTATAAAAACACAGGTAAAAGTGAATTAAAGCTCGTTAATATATTTTTCGGACACATTGTTTTTCGTGAAATATCATTGCTTTATGCTTTATAAGCGTATGAATATTGTACAAAAGTTTATTTAAAACGAATAATAATACTTATGTTAGGTTATATTTAAATATGAGAATATCAGACATGATAATACTTTCCGGTATCTTATCATACAAAAAAAAAGCTTAATTTGCTGTTCAGCATTGTAGGAAGTCATCTGAAAAGCACTGCGCTTGTCCTACATTCAAATTTGATTATTTATGATGAGATATAAATTTATGATTTATTCACTTGGAGACCACAAAGATTCAGGTTTCGCGATCAAATTAGCATATCGATGCGTGACTCAACCACCTATCCGGGCTACATGTAAATTCAATTGGGGGAAATGCATGACATAAGAGTTATAAAGTAAAAGAATAAACGCACATGTTATACTTAAATGATGGTTTATTTATTGCTCTGACTTGTTGAACGAGTCACGTCATTTTAAATTCTGTCTACAATTTAATGGCAAACTGCATAAACGAAACACTTTTGAAATATGACTTTTAGAAATCCATGATGTGCAATTTCAAACGCATTCAATTCAAAAACAGTACATAATTGAGTATTCAGAATAAAAAGGACACTTTTTGCCGATACTATTATTTGAAATTAAATTAACAATTACTACCATTAATTATTTTATTCCTTAATCTATTTTATAAATATGTTTTAATAAAATACTGAATTTAATATATACTGATATGTAGTTAAAGAACGAAATTGACTGATATTTGTATAAAAATAATATAAACAAAAACAAATGGAAGTATTTGTAAATGCTCGAAGTGAAAATCGTACTTGCAAGTTTTTACTTTGAAACGCATGTCGAGATTTCCAAAGGAATGCAGTTTTTAATACACAAATATACCCAGCCATTCTCTGAAATTGTCTAAGTGTGCAAAGTGTTTCGGAATTTCTATAAATATTTTTGAACTTCCCTTGCTACTGTTCTAGTTTACGTTTTAAATTTGAATATAAATTAGAATATTTGTTAAAATCGGGACTTTTTAACGTTTTCAGAATACTATTCTTTACAACAAATATTTTGTCTACTTAAAAATAATCGTAAATAATTGTTGAATACTGAGAAATTTATATTTCAGCATAAGATATTATATGAATTGTAATAAAAGATATTAAATTTAATTGAATATTTTAATACTTACATTATACTGAAACAGTTCATTTAAAATATAACAAATACTTTTAATAATTCTGTGTACACTCAATAATATTATTACATATTATAAATACTGTTTATGACTATATATATAAATGCACGTTGTAATGCGTGAAAATGAAATAATTCGCGTGTATATACAATTTTCATATATTTCGGTTAAATTCATCGAATATTTTGCATGTATTCCGGTATGTGCTAACATGACGCAAGCAAACTGTAGCACTACCCATTGAATAAATGATGATAAAATGATAACGCCTCATTTAGACTGGCATCATTAATAAGCGCAATCATTTTTATGCAACAAACTTGCATAATAATATAACTTAAAACTTTGCAGCAACAATTTAAGTAATTACTTGTACGAACACATTTTAAGTTAACACAGGAAACGCATACAAAATTTAAATAATTTATAAAATTGAAATAATTAAGTTTTGTATGGAGTTAGCATATCTATACGATTAATCAATAATCTATTAATTGGTAAAAAAAATAATAATACTAGCTTATAAAAAAAGTATTTTGAATTCAAAATTTCTCAAAAGTTTACTGAGCAAACATTCTGTTGTTTTTAGAAATTCAGAAGATAGCGAAAGTTTTAGAAATTTCCAGCATATTTTTTAATAATACATTCTTAAATGAAAATGATACTTTCGCTGATTCTTATTTATGAATACCGAACATAAAAAAATACATTTTTAATTTCATTTAAAAGTATTTCAACGTACATTCGATACATGTTGAATCGAGCTCAACATAATTTCAATTTCATTAAACATGCTTGATTTATGATTAAAGTTTTTTTTCTACGACACAAAATACAGAAAATGTCAATTTGTAAGAAAATAAATTTGCACTTACCATTATTACATTCTTCTGACTTTAACATGTATATATAACTAAAATAAAAGAAAATGTCCAAATACCCGGAGAAAATTATATTAATGTTAAACAAGAGTAAAAGTTCAAAATTGAATTCTTATAATAGATAAGAAGTATAAATAGACAAGCTTTTCCGATCGCGAGTCGTTAATAGTTATATAACTATTTTGTCGTGGCGCAAAGTAAACAAACAATTTACATAACTCATTCAAGTACAACTACGACAAAAATCAAACGAAAGAACAACAGGAGGGGTGAATAACAACAATGATTGCCTACGTTTAAATCGTAATTTATTTATCAATTAATTTGCCGAACCTGTCGATGATCACAACGAGATATAATTTTTACTCCTATCCATTGGTTAACGGAAAATTAAAAAAAAAAGTTCAGACAAATACAGAAGTGACTTCTGTTTTCGCGTAGAAAAGAAAAAGGGGAAAAAAACCAGTAATAATAATAATTCGTATCATACATACGTAAGCATACCACGTACACCCGCAAATTCCACTAATAGCGAACATCCTCGCGCGCGTTAATCGCGCAGGTACGCGGGGCCGGTCTTTGCGTCGTTGCGAAAATATGATTTCCGATAAGGACGCGCCACGCGGCATTATATAAATCGCCCGCGAAGCGCGCCGTTCCCGCAAATGAATCACTTTGCGCGTACCCGCGTCAAGATCGCGATGTTTTTTCCAATTGCGAAAGTCGCGCTCATGCACACACAAGACCTGCCGTTTACGAGTGATTCACAACGTTACTACATTCAACATACAACTGGAATCCACGCCGGATGATCAATGACTATGCACTAAAACATGCACAGCGAATTGCGTAAAGCTAATATTGTGTCGTTACGTTATTGTTTTTTCTTCTTTTTTTTTCTTTTCTTTTTTGTTATTTTTCTATACAGGATCCTCCTTGACTCCGATAAACATCCTCCTTCCCGTGCGCGCCGTTTCGCGTCTATTTTTGAGCCGCGTTCGATACCTCCGGCCGCGTCGCTCCTTCCATTGAGAGAAACTTTCGGGGCGGATCCGAGCGAGCGCGATCGCTCGCTACTCGAGCGACAATCAATTTGTACTCTTTGATCTTCGATCGTTGATAAAAGTCGCCGCCGGCCCGAGCGCAATCGTCGCAAGTCCGCCCGCTTAACTGCAACAATTGCGACAGCTCGCTTTCCAATCAATACTTTTAACGGCCACCGCGGAAACACTTCTCTCAATGCGCGCGACACAATTAAACGAATTTACGCTCGGCGGGCCAATCGAGGGATCGTTTGGCCATCGCGAAACACGGCAATTGCCAATGTTCGGCAACGGCTCATTTCCTCGACGTTTCGTTATAATACTTGACCAACCCGGGGGGGGGGGGGGGCA
>JABFPN010002114.1:0-24071 GCA_022817305.1 Leptoteleia sp. ZL-2020
TAAATATACAGTCGTAACAAGAAATTCCTCTTATTTTCACACGAAATCCTCTTCTCGTTATTTTAACCAGAATATCATTTTATTTTGAAACGATTCCTGTGAATTTGAAATGATTTTTTTAAGAGTGTATAATTAAATTTATATTGAAATGAACGGCGCGCAAAGGGAGACGAAGATATGCAAAAAGCGCGGCGTGTAAAAATATTTCATTGGCGATAACATCGGCCGACAATAACCCTGGCCAAGTTGGATAGAATTTTCTGATTTGACAACTTTCCAAAAGTTGGGACACCGATAACGTAGGTGTAACTCACGTTAAGGTGTCTCTATTGGTTTGTGTGCGCGCCTCGAGAACGCCGCGCTTCGAATGTAATGGAGCAAAGTAATCGCGCGTTATCGCCGGAGCATTTCTATTTAATTAGAATCGACCCAAGAGTGAGAATCGCTTCGATTATCTATAGCTCGTAGGCCGCCGAGTTTTATTGGTGATCTGCCCGCGTGGGACAGTATTACGTGTATACGGTTGGCGTTAAACCACCACTCAAATTTACGGCACTTATTTGCGGGATTCACTTGTCCCTTGTTGATCGACTTCCGCAACCTCAGAATAAAAATGCATTGCTGCAAAAATTCCTCTTGATTAATTCACCGAATTCGCCGACGCGACCCCGGCAAAATTTCATTATAACATTTTTGCCCCGGCATTCATTCGCACTTTTTAGTTAATTAATATTGTAGAATATCTGAAAGTTTGTAATCTGCGCAGTTTATCAAATTATCGTTTATTAAAAAATTACACATCAGCGTGTACCTCCCGTCTTATTCGATCACGGTCGGGCAATTTTTAATTAATTGTATGAATTAAAATTCAGTGCTCGTGAGCTTTCCTTTTCGATGTAAGAATAAGGAGTTTACTCGTGATTTAATATAAGGTAGATTTATACAGCTTTCCCTTTGCTGGGAAGAGAAGAAAAAAAAAAGAGATTGTAATTTCCCGAATAACAAAAAAGGATATCAAATTCAAACAGTGGAAAAAGGAACATGAAAACTACCGAAATTGCCACTAAATACGTAATTATTAGTACGAAGCAAAAGTTTCGTTAGACGTTTAAAGTGTATTCGTTAATAAACGAGATTTATATAAGATAGTCATATATATACAATAAACAGTAATTATTGTAATAACCTGTTCGACGATTAAAAACTACAAAAAAGAAAAAAAAATGCATTTTATTGCATTGTAATGAAAATGTATTTTTTTTTTGTTTTCTAATTTTATTTCCTTTTTTGTGTCTTAATCAGCAAGGAAAACAAAATTTTCTAATACATTGCTTTTCAACTTTTTCTACTATAGTATAAAAATATATAATTTATTGCGCTGTAAATGTGAGTACGGAAATGTTTTTATAGTATAACAATTTCTTATCCTTTGTATTATTTTCATAAATAGTATTCGGTTTATAATTTTGTTCGATGTCTAAAAAATTCTGGACGGAACAATTCAAGTGTGACGATTGATAGAGTTATTCACCCGGCAACTGAAAAATCATAGTTTGATTATAAGTATTATAAGCAGGTACCAACAATTACTAGTCCTTGTCTACGCAGTAGGCTGCGATGAGATGTTATCACTTTAACGAGCGAATGTAGACTGATGAAAGCGCCACTAGCTTACTTCAGATTGGAGGTTTAAAGCCTATGTAGCAATTATGGCCTTGTTTTATGCAAGCTTCGTAAAGGACAATTTTTTCGAAAAAAAAATTGCAGATATAGAGATATTACAACTCAATCTCTTAATGTGAACTCAACTAAATTATAATTGGCTCTAATGAAAATGAAACTGTATACAAGTGAAACACTATTTTTAATCAATTTCTAATGAACTTTATTACTGGATTAAATTTTGAAATGAAAGTTTATTATGAAGAGTCGGTAAAATGTTTTTAATAGTCATATTTGTAACATCAAAATTGTTAGCAAGAACTTTAGTCAACTAAAACTTAGCTTGACATTTCAAAAATTCTTTTATGACGAAAATATTCTCGATTATGACGGTGGATAGATTTTACATTCAACGGCTAAAATGGAGCGTGTATAATTCGGGGTTTCTGTCGCCTGAAATCTTTAGAGGTGCATTTACAACTAGTGGCCTTATCTTGATTTTACACAGAAAGAAATGTATGCAAAATCACACATTTTACATCATGCCTATAATATTACATTTTAAGCGTTAAATTACAAAATATTCAATCGTTAAATATCAAAGAGAAGTAAACGTGATTTTCATGTTTTCGTGGTGAATTATATAATAATTTGGCTGAAGTTTCTAACATTGTAATAACGAATTCTTTTTAACAACAATTATTTCCTATAATCAATTATTACGAATCACATGCATTTAAAGCTTTGCTTTTATGAATTATTGCTATCACCTTTTTTTGCTGACACAATGTAATTAAAATAATATAATGTTTAAAATTGTATTATTGTCTAAAGAACGGTAAAACGTTTGAACTATAAATGAAATTTTTCTTATCCGTAGAGGACACGCAATTTTTCAATCTGTACGTGATATTCTTTTAACTTATAAATGAATTCCTTTTGTCGATATCTGAGGCGGAAAATTTGCTAACTGTTAAACGATTATGCTGAACATTAAATGATGGTTTTAAGTTAATTCTTTATCAGTAGACCATTTTCGATGCAATTAAATTGACAAGAGATATTTCTTTTTATTTTTTATTCTACTTATCGATTTAGACTATTGCAGTTTTAATAATAAGAATAAAAATAATTAAATAATCTATTAATAATATAACTGGGATGCATTAGAACATACAATGGCATTTGCATTTTTCAACTATACTTTTGAAAATAATTATTTTTTATTATTTCAATAGAGAAAGTAGAAATATGATCAGGATTCAGCGTTTCTGAGTTTAACAAAAAGAAAGATGTCCATACTGATAAACAGTACACATAACAGTTGTGTCGATATGACTATTCTTGCACTACAAAAAGGATAATAATATTAAATACATCAATACACCCACAAAACTGTCTATTTAAGTGTAATAGAATATTCTTATATTAGATGGGATTTCCATTCATTATATGGACAAAACGAAATTCTATTTATAATAAGAATAAATAATTCTTATAAAGCATATATTTATCTAAAGAATAATTCCATTTATATTAAAAGGATTTTTCAAGAAAAGAATAAAAATAGTTTCAGATTAAGAATATTCAACAGATGATACAAATTTAACCTAACAATTGCATGCAGTATATATACGTATGTACTTACCCACACTCCATATGAAAATATGTATATTTTAAATTGTTGGAAGCACTAATTTATCTTGAAATTTTGCACACACTATACACACACTATATAATTAATTAAACAACACTGACCGAACATAAAAAATTTAACGCTCACTGAACACTGTCCGAAACACAACTGCGACGATGACAGCTGAACTAGGCTTATATATTTACAAATATACATTATTATAATAGATTAAAATCTAATTAGTAATATCTGAGCTAATATTTATCATAACATGAATTTCCTTTTAATATAAAAACTTAATTTTTTTGTTTACTAACTGAATATTCTTATTTTTAATTGATTTTCTATTAATTTTAATAGGAAAATTTTCTTTGTACAGTTTTCTTAAAGTAACTATATTTTTTTTCTGAGTGTAGGTAACTTTCTTGATAATTATGAAATTTTAATACTACTTACCTAATTCGTGGTTAAAATAATCAATCTTCTGGTTAATTCAACCAGAATTCTAGATATCACAAAAAATAACCAAATATTTTTTTTCTCGGTGTATGGCTCCTCAGAGTAATAGGAAGTACTTGTGGCTCTTCTAAGCATGCGGTACACTTTAAGTTAGTAATATGTATGCCTGTACCAAATATCTTCTTTTTTCCTTTTCGATATATTATAATGATTTTTTATAGAACATTTTCTTTTGAAGTACACTGTATGTAACATTTATTTCCAATTTATAAACATTATTAATGCAAGTTTTATTTAATTGTAATTCATTTTTTCTATTATCGATAGTAACTAAAATTTATTCGACAGTGTAGTAAATAACAAATACTAACTAATTTACGTGAATGGTCAACTTTATGTTAAGTTATGATTTCATAGGTGGCATTCACAAATGAATTCAAGCATTCCTTTATCTTTTTGGTCCTTTTCACTGAGAAGGCAAAAATTTAAATTTCATAATCCTATAACAAAAGCAACATAACTGCTCTTATGTTAAAAGTGAAGTAATGCAACAGGCGTAAGAAAGTATTCAATATAGATATTTTAAAAGTAAAGAGTTTTAACTGCTTACTTGATAATACAATTCATTCAATTAAAAGACTTATATCTTATGAATGTTTTAAAGTAGGTATTATATATTCGACATTTTGTTTAACGAATTTACTGCAAATCAAACACCTTAACTTGAACGTATATTTCTACTATTGTTCTTAGTAGTAATTTACTACTTCGAATATTACTAATTAATTTTTAATGAATAACTGCGGTCTTTAGGGCCTTTAAATCCCTCTGATTAAAAAAAAGTTTTTGTGGGTTATTGTATATTTTGTAATGTTAAGATGCTCGGATGATAGTGATATAAACTTTCTGTCTTGCAATGCAAAGTATTTAGTCAATTAGTTTTTGATTATCCCGGAATTCCGACTATTGCTCACGACTTTGATCAGATGCTTATCATACTCTAAATACATGAAAATACCAAAGGGTGATAGAAAATAACTTAAAAACTATGTTGATAATATCAACTTTAACACTATACTTTTAATAAACAATATAACAATTTATTATTGTTGATTTCTTCTGCTTAATATAATATGCGAAATTAATTATTATTATAAAAATAGAAATTTATATCTTGTAAAATATATTTCTTAAATTAATATGTTGTGTATATGATACATTAACAATAAACACAATAAAAGTTATAAGCATTGTGATAAATTGTCATTCTTTTCTTATAATATGTAAATAAAATATCTCATAACAGATTCATTGTCTGTTAAAATAAAAATGGATTAAAAATATTTCTATGTTTGAAATTATTTGCAATAATAATTGCAATCTCGGTACATAATGTAAGAAATGTAAGAATGTCAGATAACTCTTGCTACGCAGATATACTCTTGAAACAGAAACTTATTCTGAAATAAACTAGTTTAATACATTCATCAAATTATTGTGTCTTATATGACGCAAATTTTTTATCATTATCATTTCATATGACGGGACATATTGTAGAGGAAGTAATGTTCATTGTATGGCAGATATTATGTTCGCAGAACAAAAACATATTATTTAGTGCTCGCGAAAGCGTAGTCGGTAAATGTGTTATCGAGGAACTGAAGTGAAATGGTTATCAATTATGAATGAGTAAAAATGTGACCATCTCTCATTTGTCTTCATTCATCAATGGTAAGTAGTAACATGTTATATAATGCCATATGATTATACATATACACAGTTATAAAGATTTCCACTTCTTTTAATGAGGTAAAAGAATATATCATGCGGGAATTATAAAAAGAATTGTAAAAAAGAATAACACAGTGGAATTTTTATTTACTTTTCCATTTGGAATAAAATCGCTGAAATACTTGCGCTAAATGTCTCATATGTTTTGTGCTTCATCCTTTCTCATAATCTCTTACATTAATTAATGCTGATCTTTTTCATTATTTTAATAGTGCGATATTATGTGTAAAAACATCTTTCTTTTTTTTTTACATCAGCTAATGCACATAAATAAATTAAAGTTATTTTAAACATGAAACATAATATCATTTCGCTACGTGCAAATGTGTAAAGATAAAAAGGAAAAAAAGTAGAATCAACATTTTCATTTCCAGATCTGGACAAAAAAAGTGCTGCTAATGTAACTGTGATTTATGGTCATTTGTTGATCTATTTTAACACATTTCCGGTTTATGCAGCAACAATATTTTAGAATACTTACACGTTTATTTACCCAGACTATTAACAATACGTTTAATATTATAATTTGTACTGTAAATTGCACGACTTTTGTGACGTGACACTTTTTCGAAAATGAAATTACAAAGGATTCTATATTTCCACATCTATTAGTAATTAAATTTTTGCGAAATAATAGTTTTTATTTTATTTACCTCACCCGATTGTGTTAAATTAACTATATTTTTCTCGACTTAACCAAATCGTTTCTTCAATTTAAACCTACAACATTTAAAGTCATCTGAGCAAAATCGAATCTTCAAGAAGTGTTAGAGAGATCTTTTCTGCATAAAACTTTCCTATTTTTCAATTTAAAGTGCGAAAAGTACTTTAAAAGCAAGACAAAGGAATAAATGTAAAAATAATAATTCTTTGAATTCCAAATTTGCGATCAAAGCAGTTATGCCAAAAAAAAAAAAAAAAATAAATAAAAAACGAATAATTATAGATTTATATTAAATGTGCCCAGAAACAAGATTAGTTAGGGCAGGTGTTTATCTACGCGACACAGCATACTATCGATCTGTTATTAAAATAATTATAACCACCTACCATCAAAAATGCTTGCCAGAAGGAAATAGTGTACTTCTATGGAATTTTAATCGCTTGAAAAAAGTGAAATTTATGCCCAAGTATTATATAATAAATTGCAAATGTAAATTTCGCAACATTTCTGAAATTGAATCAATGCATTAATAAGATTTGTTAAATAAAATATAAAATTTAGTTACGTAACTCCCCAGAAAAAGTCGATTAATTTTCTTCTATGAATAATCGAAATAATTATTCACTGTCAAAATTCAAATTGAACGTACTTTTTATCAAAACGGGACATCAATTGATTAATCATTTAGTAAATCACGGTGTTTTTATATGTGAACACAAAAAGCGGAGATGTGCACAAACCGTGTAAGTTAGAGCCAGCTTAAGCTAACTCAAATTAAGGTCAACTCGAGCTGACGAGGCACGCTTAAGTCAGTGAAGCTTCAAAATGACAATTGCGCGATGATAGGAATTCAAAATGTGATGACATAATTTAAACTTAACCATGCACAATTATTTAACGCAACGAAACTTAAAAGTTCACTTCCGCGACAAAAAAACTTCGGCGTAAACTTGAGTTCACTTTGAGAATCTAAATCATTTACCTACGCCATTAGGAATGTTGCAACTGTTTTTACTTTCAACATCGTTTTCTTTTTTCGTTGTACGTACGAATTCGCGTATAATATTATTGTTAAATTTGAAAAATGAATTAGGATTTGAAGTGAGTAATGTAAAATGACTTTCGCACTTAGTTTTTATCTAAAACTGTGATCTAAATGACACGCTACCTTCTCACATTCAGAAATCAATGAGCACATCAGCTTTACTAAAGTCATACTAATAGCGTACTTATAACATTATCATACCTACACGTTCCATTCATGCAAACTTATTATTTTATTACATTTCGAATATTTGCATTCAGAAGTTTAGGCACGACGCTAATTCGAAGAAAGTATTGTGTCACGCTGCAATTCTTTTTTTTTTTTGTACAATTTATCAAAAATTATTTGTTGCAATTTTCATTAATTCGATCATTTTAATACTAAATGAATGTTAAAGGGGACATTACGAATCGAATACGTGTTTACTAAATAAACCAATGGACCGAAATAAACGGTACATATTTATTTTAAAATGACTAAGTAATTTATGTTGTTCAAATCCTTAATTTATAGTGTAATTTTGAATTATTAACTTCAACCTGTTAATTGAAATATATTTACATAAATCGCGAATAAAGTAAATACCAATTGCATCATCAGTCTAGTTCAATCAATTCACGTAATTACCCTAAAATGCTGAAGCAGATATGGTAAATTTAATCAGGTTTGTCATTATAAGTCATTTATATTCGTCAAATTTAATGATATTGATGTATATCTTAACGAATTTCCAATTACATAAAGTTTACGAGAAATTGTCTTCTCAAGTATAAAATGCAAAACTTAAATTCTCATTCCCTAAATTTATTACTCCACTAAACTTTTTTTTTCTCCTATAATAAAATCAATTATTTAATGTCAAAATTTACATTCCTCCCGTGACTTATTGTTAAGACAATAATTCTTTAAGTAAAAATATTCATGTAATAATAATAATAGTGATAATTATAAAGTGCTTTTCATTGGAAATTAAGTTGTAGAATTAATATACCAATATTATTAATTGTACCGTCGCACATTTGAATCATTTAAAAAAATTTGCTAAAAAGAACAATTGGCAACAAGAATACCTATTTATGTCAATGCGCATGCATTGTTATATAACGTATATTATACGTTATATAACGTATATTATATAACATTTTTTTTATCAGTTGCAAAGCAATTTGTTTAACCAATGATTTCATTACAAGTTACTTGTTATTTTCCTCCTTATTTACCGATGTTTACTTCATTATTCTCCATTAATAATTTTTAAAAAGTTACTCTGTTTAGTGCTATTATTATATATCATAAGTGCTCGTATGTATTATAATTAGTGCAAATTTAAGTATTAATGCTAATATTTAAAATACGTATCTCGTTATTATGACAGAATCTCTGTTTCTTGAATATTTAGAATTACTTATAATATTAGTAAAATTTCTCTCAATCTAGGTTGTAAGAATTTGATAATATTTTAATCTGAAAGTCTCAAACAAGTTTGGGCCATTTCCGAGTCCGAACATGCAGCCAGACCAATGACCTTTCAATAAACTTATCTCAATAATATTTAACGAAATTTCATTCACAAATTAGGTAACCAATCACCAACATTTTTTTTATCTAATAATTATGCATATAATCATTAATATACGTATGTACGTTTTACATTTTTAAAATTAGTTCATTATTCGATAATTATCTCTTGAAGTTATACTTTTATGACAAAGAAAAGGGTGGCACGAAACAAGAATACAAACTTCTTTAACTGATATAAAAGGACGCTTTTAAATACTCGTAAGAAGATATTTTCGATGTCTGAACAAACTTTTAGATTTTATTTGACAATTAATAAATTAATTATAAAATTATGAATAATAAGAGGCATTTCATCTGTAGATCTTATAAAGTAAATGTAGTATTTGACAGAAATGATAATCTTCTTAGAAAATAGTTCTGTTACTTTGCCTCGCTTTCGTTGATCTAATGAGATGTGTTTCGCGATGTTGATGTGTACAGCCTAATCGTCTTAGTGGCATCAAATAACTTGGCCAGTTTCCAGAACATTTAGACATCTATTTTATTAAAAAGATATGTTTTTTATCAAACAAATTTACATAACAATACATCTTTAATCATTTTAGGCAAAAAATCTAATTCTCTTGTAATTTGACAATAAAAAAGATTATTTTAAAAAAAAATTATAATAATCTAAAGAAATTGTTTAGAAAGTCTCGTAAAAAATATTAAAATGTATGTACTTATTAAAATAAATTAAATGTATTTTAATTAAGTACCGAAAGAAAATTTAATATATATTACTGAAGGATGTTGTAAAATCTAGATCGGAAATTATAACTTAATTTCGAATTTTAAATATGGATCGGAAAATTTTAACAGAATATTCTTATTGTTTGTACAAATCTGAAACTTGCGCAATTAAATGATTATAAGCTAACTGAAAAATTTGCAAGAATATTCAGCAAATACTAAGAATAGATTACAAATATGGAATGTTATTGAAAGTAATTTATCATGAGTTTAAAGTCTTTTTAATTTATCTTACTGAAAGTGTTTGTGTCAATTTTTTTGTAAGAAAGAAAATTAAACATTACAAGTAAAAAGGTAAAAAATCGTGCAGAAAAACATCCATGCATTTTTTAACTCGCAGAAATTATTAATTAGCTTCAGTTGTTATTTTAATTTTAATTGAAAAATTCAATTGTTTTTTGTTATATTCTTGAATATCTTTAGCAAAAATTGAGTCGTGTTAAAGAGTAAATAAGCGATAAAATATGTAAACATATCTGTGCTCTTTTCTCACTTTTTCTAATTTACATACATTTAAATGAATTTACAATTAAAATAATGCTATTCAATAAACTGAAAGGATATCTTTCTTTTATTTAATCGCAAATCAACCCATTTGAGTACCAGTCTGCTATATAGCTACTTAACCTGCAGCATTTTTTCCCGGTTATATTAATTACCAGTTTCTTTTTCATTTTCATTTCCCATTTTTATTCATTTATTTATTTTTCTGTATCAAATGTTACTTTAAAACATTTGTGTTCCACATATATAATGTATTCCGTATACGATAATTACAAACTTGTAATTACATATGAAAAATTTTTTTAACATCAATAAATCAACTTAATTCTTGCTTTGAAAACACAAATTGTGAAATCATTGAAATAATTATATATTGAAATGATTTCTTACTCTGTTATATTGATGTTCAGCAAAACATTAAAGTGTTGACGCAGTAATTTTCAGTTTCTTTATTTCTGCGTGTATTCAAAGTGTAAAATGCATAAGAATACAATATGTTATAATTGACATGTTTGATAAATTAAATATTATTAACATAATACGCTCGTACTTCAAAATGCAACAATTTAAATAAAACAAAATTTGTATAATAAAAAATATTTACACTGAGCAATTTAACTAGTACACAACAATATAGTAATAATAGTATATAGCTAACTTTTTAATAATAAAATTGCTTTTAAAAACTTAAAATAATAAAAAAATTCATTATATTTGATTTGGTAAACTCTAATCAAATGTTTTGCTAGAGAATTATGAGTATCAGTACAAACAAAATAATATTTTATTTATTTTAATAAATCAGATTATATCAACAAAAGTGTATATTTGAAACAATATTTCATTCATATATCAACTATACACACTGGAAGAAATAAATTAAGTATTAAACATTTACAACATATATAACAAGTGAATCATAATTATTCGCAATCTCCACAATATTATATAAACATCAATTCTCATTATATATAAAAACGTACATATACAATAGTAAATTTTACTTTTTCCTTTTCTTTTGATGTATATATAAGACAAAGTTTAAATTTTCTAAAAATGTTCTTTTTTTCTACCCTACGTAACTTCGTAAGATCGCGCGTAAGTTCACATTTGCGTTACATCAAATCACATATTCATGCAAAGTAACGAATATAAATAAAGATCGACTTCTTTAAAATCTGCATAAAACAAAAAATGTTATTATCAAACATTCGTAATAAATATAGCTTCAAATGTGTGTCACTTACATTACTTTTAAATTTATTGAACTTATTATCTTATAATTGCGGGAAAAATTTACACGTGTTAATGTTTCCATTACAACGTGTTAATGGAATATACCTATCATCTGTTTACATTGAGCTGATAAGTTGGGGATGCATTACGTAGCGAAATTTATTAATAAAATTAATGAGGTCTTTTTGAAAGTTCATAAATATTTTTCATACCTCATTGATGTGACATTATATAAATTTTACTTGAAAAAATTACATATCAATATTTACTAATTAAAATTTCGTTATTAATTAAAAGTAATTTTAATGTCATTCAAACTGATTCTTTTGGGTGTAATAAAATTGATATCATTTAAAATTAGTGCTATGTTATACTTATAATATATTATATTTAATAGTATTCCTTACAATATAATATAGTATTTGAAAATTAATTGTCTGCAAAGAATGTAATAAAAGTGACTACCAAAAAAACGTATCAGAAAGAAATATTACCAGGAAATACAACTGAGAAATATAATTCTTACTTTACATCCGTGACTGGAAAAATTTAGGTCACGCCCCTGTCATGTTTACACTAGAGTTTGATGAAAACCTATATGTATCCAAGCAGCGGCGCAGTACGATGATGAAAGCACATAACCGTTGACTACGAGGTGATGAGTTCTATTCCTTAACAAATTTTTCTAACATTTTCTTTGAAAATGTTATGTATTATAAAGAATACTACAAATGCACACATAATCTCGAGTTACAATAAAATATAATTCTTCTCGGTATAATTTATAAACAAAATTGATAAATACACTTATAAAACCTTCCACGACGTTCATCCAACTTTCCTCCACCCCTGAAAAATAATTTGCATCGTCCATTGATCGCGTAATTTATACGAAAAGCTTTAACTTCATCGTGGATCCGCAGAGAGTTTGACGTCGGAGGTTAAATCAAAATAAAAAGCCAGTTCGCCCTGTCATTACGGCATTCAAAAAGCAAATCCAAGATCCGGGCGTAGGCGGACTGCAAAAACATTACCTTCTAATGTCCGTTGATTGCTCGGCCAAGAAAAAGCGCGGGGATCAGGATCGTTAGACCGGCCGTCTCGTGATAAGGCGTCCGATCGACATTGCAAAATCTGTCTGCGAACTGATACAGGGGAATCGCCGTGGTCTGGACCCCGCTATTAAGCGCGAATAACGACTTTGGTGGGGACATTTACGAGGACGATAGACGACATCGCGGAAAAGGACACGGAGACGCCACGGAATAAGGAGGGAAAACAAGAAGCAAAAGGAAGAAAATGCGTCTTCTAAACTGGTTTTTCAAGCGCCGCTCGGTCGAGCATCGGCTTTTGACTTGGTAAGCGTGCAAGTAACTCGAGGGGAAAAAAAAAGAGGAGGCAAAAAAAAGCTAACTCGAAGATAAAATGCGAACTACCACTCGCACATATTCCACCGCGGCATCTCGCGATTCGCCTTCGCACAGTTCGTATCGCGCCGACAATTGCTCCGCGTTTCGGTATAACTTTGACAGCCCGCAGTCTATGTTTTGTCGCGTGTTTTTCAAAGTGTTTCTCAATTTCCAGGAGGAAACTTCTTTGGCTCCGAGGTAAACGTACTATATTTTAATTTCACTTTGCATATACTCGGTGGAACGCAGACGTCGACAAACCTTTGTTGTTTAAAATTGAATAACAATTGAAGACATTTTATTGATTACCTTTTGTCATTACGATTTTAATTGATTTTACTTGTCTTACGATTGAGGATTTAATTGTTTACAATTATAAACAGGCTTTTAAATGACACACGTGGAGCGCACTGGAGATTATGCTTGAATTTAATTAACTGAATATCGAGAACAATTTTGTGTGAAAATTATCTTATTAAGATAAATTTACTATTTTACTGATAACATTAAAGGGTATAAGTTAAAAAATAATTTTATTTATTAATACAAATTTAATTTAAAAAAAATAACAGCTTTTAATTAAAACTTTACTCGCATTATACATGGGAGGTATCATTATATGGTAAACTAAATTAATAACATTTAGAAATCAGTTTTTTAAAAATTATAAATCTTCGTAGTTTTTTACTATTTAACATTTTGTTTAAATGAATAGTAACATCTAGCAGACAAAACATAAAATAACAATTTTATTAGATTAGAATTCATTCATTATTTTATTATTATTAGTCAGTTATATATATAAGATTCTCTTGAATATAAGTATTATCTTATTTATCTTATTAAACCAGTACTTTTTTCAAATGAACTTCAGTCAAGATTAATATAAATTTACTTGTAGAACACAAATAATAAAATTATATTATATGTATTGTATATTATATATAAAAATTATATATAATGTCAATTATAACAACGTGAGAGTGATGTTAAATCTTTAACACGTAAATTCCATTTTGCGTTTGGCTACTGCGGAATCATAAATTTGTGCATTTAAAAAGTCCCATTCCCCGTGACACTTTTTTTGTCAAATATTTCTTCTTCGAAAAAGTTTTGATCAAAGTCAGTGTTACTTGACGGCGCATAAAGCAGTGTCACCGGTTAAATATTATTTTGCAACTTTTTTGCACGGGGATTGATGAAAGTAAGTTTTCGATGCGGAGTTTTAATGTAAAGTGTTGGACGACCCTCGAGACGCAGAGCAGCGCCATCGCTTTTAAGGGGACTCCTGCAACTAAAAACGACGAAAATGCAGGAAAAAAAATTAGTTTTAAATTTGTTAATATACAGAATTGTAAAATCAAGTTTAAGACATTTAATGTTGCTAAATTTAATTTATTTTTATCTTTATGAATACTAAATTTGAAGTTTTATTGTAAATTAAGAATTTCTTTAAATACTCAAAGCATTACAGGCAAACGGAAATATTTAAATTAATAATTGTCAGTTAATTGTATTAGCTGAATAAAGTATTTTAATTTAACAAAGGATTTCAAATTATAATTGTTTAATGATTTAAACGTTTAATGTCAACTAAATGCTTGTATTCATTTCGACTTTTAATCATTTTTAATAATTAGATTTATATAATGATATTGACCGCAATTAAAAATCAGTTCAGTATTCAAACGATAAGTAAGCTGATGATATATTAATTAATAAGGTAATAAAAATACTCAATGTAATATGTACAAAAAATATTTATGAGCTCAGTTTTTGCAAGTCGCGTAATAATTATTAGAATAATTTAACAATGAAACGTTTTTCTAGTCATCTTTTTTTCACTCTGTACATACCTTATATTAAAACTGTAAATTATTTATTATTAAAAATGCGCTCATAAAATAAAAATAAAGAATGCCAATTACTTTTAAAATAAAAAAGAATCTGAAACTGTTAATTACTATATCCGCGTAAATAAAATGTTAATGCAAATGAATCGCTTGTTCTTAACAAGGCCAATTCACATTATTTTTACGTCTAACACTCCTTTACATTACACTCACAAAACTGTCTATTTAAGAGTAATAGAATACTCTTATATTAAATAGGATTTCCATTCATTATATGGACAAAACGAAATTCTACTTATAATAAGAATCAATAATTCTTATAAAGCATATATTTATCTAAAGAATAATTCCATTTATATTAAACGAATTTTTGTTCAAGAAAAAAATAAAAATAGTTTCAGTTTAAGAATATTCAACAGATGATACAAATTTAACCTAACAATTACATGCAGTATATATAAATATGTACTTACCCACACTCCATATGAAAATATGTATATTTTAAATTGTTCGAAGCACTAATTTATCTTGAAATTTGCAAACACTATATAATTAATTAAACAACACTGACTGAACGTAAAAAATTTAACACGCACGGTACACTGATCGAAACACAACTGCGACGATGACAGCTGAACTAGGCTTATATATTTATAAATAGACATTATTATAATAGATTAAAATCTAATTAGTAATATCTGAGATAATATTTATCATAAAATTAATGTCCTTTTAATATAAAAACTTAAATTTATTGTTTACTAACTGAATATTATTATTTTTAATTGATTTTCTATTAATTTTAATAGGAAAATTTTCTTTGCACAATTTTCTTAAAGTAAGTATTATTTTTTTCTGAGTGTAATTAAACATTGAAAAAAACGAAAATTGAATTACGAGTCTAAATAACTGGTTTATTAGCGGTCAGATTGTATAATTAAAAGAATTATTCGAATTCCTTTATGAAAAGAATCGCGATGCAGCTTTGCCCGAGTTAAGTAAGTTCCTGCGCTTGAAAAGTTTGATGCGAAAGATATTTATCCATCAAATAATGATATATTTTACACGGGTACACGTAATGGGCAGTAAATATAATTGCAACTTTAACGTTATAATGCGATTATTAAGTTATAAAAAAATTATATATTCACATAACTGCCATCGGCTATGGCAAAGCTATAAACAACTGCGGTAATGATCTTTTATTTTTTTCCTTTACACGAATAAATTTCCAGGACAAAGTACTTTAAAAGTAAATCATGTATTTGTAATAAAATTAACGCACGAATCCAGGTCAGCGGATTAAAAGTTAAATACGAAAACTTTGAATTCGGGAAAAACCTGGGGGGGAGGGGAGAAAAAAAGGAAGGAAGGAAAAAAGGAGAGAAAAGTAATCGCCGAATGCCGTTCGACGAAATTGTTAATACACAACTTTTTAATTTATCCGTTCTCACAAAACGCGAAATCAATTTTATTAAAAACACTCAAACACCGCGGCGGCCAAGTTGCGCGCGGCAGTCGCCCGGATTTCGTCTAACTTGTTTGACGAAACTTCCGTAATACGCCATAAAAACTTGGGCTGGCACCGACAATTATTCGACATTTTTCAATATTTACATAGACCATCAAGGATCCTTCATCGGAATCATAAACTGTTCCGTGTGATATTCCGCGGTGAGATGTTTCGCAACTTGAATTTCTTGCAACTGACATAAAATGTCAGCATAAAATGGCCGGGATTCGCGGTAATAAGCGCCGGGGACTCAACTTTTTATTTCTATTTTATTAGTATGCGGCTCGAAAATAAGAAACTTAATGAATAAAGTGATTTATGAATGGATTCCTATAAAAATTCTCAGGTTAAAGGAGGATCGGGCTAAACGACCAATTTCATGCTCGTGATGGAAATTGTCGGCGGACACGTTAACGGATAGAAAATGGAAAGCTTCGGGACTGTGTGTACGCGGAATCGATAAAAGCGCAAATATGTATGGGCCATAATAGCGCTGTATGTGGGTCTCGATTGGTGTTTGTTCGAAGTTGGTCGCGCGGGGGCTCCGGGTCCGGGGATAATGCCGGACCAGCTGGCTCGCTCCGATGTTTAATTAAATACAGCTTTTATTTCCGATCGCAATTGCGCCCTCGCGAGCGGCACCTAAATATTCCGCGATATCCTGTTGTCGTGCGACCGCATTTACGGTGTTTTAGCGCCGGGCCTCTAAACTCCCGGAAAATCGTGCCAAATTTGCGGTGACTGTTCATGAAATTCCTCGCCGAGTATTCGGTAACGCTCTTATTCGACGATTTGTCCTGGGAAAATGTTCCTACCGCGGCACTCGACCGCGCTTTTTGAGGACCCTTCATGCACTCGACTCCGCGCGCTAAATCACTTTTTATTCTTCCTTTATATCCCCCATCCGGCCGCTTTCTTCCGTCAAATTAAAATAGCTATTTTTCGTTTGATTCGTCCATTAATGTAACAGCACTCGTCGCGCCGCTCGAGCATATCAATTGTGCCGCGCAAAGCCCACTTACGTCGGCCGCTCCGTTTTGTTGCGCGCCGCTTCGTAAATACCGAAAAATAAGCGCCGCCTCGTTTCATTTCGAATTTCCCTCCGCATTGAGGAACGAACCGGGGGATTAAGCGTGTGCGCGCGCGCCAGATATGACGACACCGTGTATCATTCGCAAAATCTTTCGCGCGCATAAAATACCGTCCGCCAAAATACTTTATTTTCGTTTTAACTTTCTTTCTTTTCCTCTGTTTTTTTTTTTTAAATTCCTTTAACGCCGCGCTACAGCCAAGAATTTGCCCATAATGAGTTATTTGAGTACGTGAAATATTTGTATCCTAAAGTTGTGTTTTTTCTTCCTTTTTCGAAGTAAAAATCCTTACGGGAGGGTGAATTCACCAGTAGCCAACTTCAGCTGCAACGAAACGGCTATCAGAGCATTGCCAAATACACGCATGCGCATCGTGCAATGTTCATTAAGACTTTGTTTACATTTCCTCAAATTGCAACGAAAAATTACAATTCTTTCAAAATTTTTCTCTCAGTGTAGTCTTTTTATAAAATTTATAAAAATGCAGACAGTCACAATTTTCTCCGTTTTTCAAATAGGTTTCGTCGACGACAACCCGTGACGTGATTTATTTTCACTAAACCGCAATGTTTCTAGATAACAACTGAAAAATTGTAGGCGTTGCCAACTAAAAAGAACAAAAATTGCTCGCAATTTAACTTGTACATTCTTATTGGGACATTCTTTAAATGTTTACTAAATATATCTATTATTTACAACACATGGCTAAAACCCATGTTCATATATTTGATTTTATTTGTTTTATTCGACTTTTTCTTATTTTCTCCCTTTTTTTTTCTGGCCGCTCTGTTGATTCGACTTGGCCTCCTTATTTGTTTGGCTGATGATCCCGCACTCCTTCGACTCTTTGCTTTTACGGCGATAAGATTTCGATCGGATTCGGAATGCTTTTTCAGGTATAATAACAGATTATAAGTTGTCGACTAATTTTGTTGGTGGCGTTCGATAAGAAAACACTTTTGAAATGTTTTCGTCCCGCCGAGACTTATGCAAATGAAATCGCGCCCAAACAACGACACGGAAAAACGTGGATAAATCGATTTTGACGGCATAAAACCACAATTTAGGGCGCGTGAAGGTTAACGGGTGGTTCTTGCCTCAATCGCTCGTTTCGAATCCACGATGTGAACGTAGCATCACTTTGATATTCTAGGGTAGAGCCAGAGGAGGAGCAGATAGCGGAGTAATCAGGGACGGTTTTTGCGCATCCCTCCGTGAAACCAGACAATCAAGCTCAAGCATCTCGCCGCTTCTTCCTCTACACTGCTTCAGATCCTTCGGGATACATCCTCTAAGAATATTCAATATCAAGAGTTAATCGTCATTCCTTTTATATACAACTCGATCGCTTTAAATGGCGCGATTACAATATTTCATAGGGTTTATCCATCCGGTGTCTTGTGGAGGTCAGCGTCGAAAATTTAAGCGCTCCGCAATTCGCTTTTCTTCGCCCGCATTGATCTTGCAATAGCCATTTCAAAAAATAACTCAAACTCATGGAGAGATAAAAATTCTCGCTCTATTTCATAGAGTGGTTGTTTCTATTTTTCTTTTCCTTATTTCAAAGTATCGCATAAATATTTCGAAATAATATTTACCCTGAGAAATATGTGGTTAATAGGAATAAATTTCCTTTGCCCCACATTATAAATTTATATGTGGGTAATAATCTTTTATTTAGGACCAAGTAAATTTATTTATGATTAATAAATTATTTTGGCACGTGTAGACAATTTTTATAATATTATTTTGTTGTAAGAAAATTATGTTTCTTTTTCCTTTTTAGCTTAGTTGTAATTAAAGTAAAATATGCAGAGAGGTGAGTTTCATTTGACTTAATAAAGTATGTGATTTCAAAAAATTACATTGGCAAGAGAAAAATCGAGCGCCGAATTTCGTTCAACTTATTTTGGATTCTTCCTGTTTCGTATGATTAATGGTTCAATATAAGTGTAGAAGAGTAGTTTAATCACAGGAAAAAAATTTGAGAGCAGCTCAACAAGTACCCACTTGATATGGTCAGCTGCAATTTAGAACCTTCTCTCAGACATGTTTTAGAAGATACCGTGAGATCATATTGGCATTATACTTACAGTCAGAAGAAAATTTTGAGGAATTATATAAATCATTAATATAACGACACTTAACAAGTGTAACGTTATTTTCTAAGATTTATATTATAATGTTTCCAAATGAAAAAATAATAAATGAATTGATGATTCAATAATATAAATAAACACATTTATTATAGTTAATTAAAGTAGTATAAAAATAGAAAATATTTCTTTTATAATGTATATTGAGTAGGGTCCATCGGATCCAATGAATGGAAATTTTACTAAAATAGTTTATATTTCGTAATATAAACTTTCAAACCAAAACTATATAAATACAAATTGGATACACTCAGTGAAATCCTATTATGCGTGACATACAAAGCTGTTGAATTTAAGATTTGTTGAGTATATTCGTCACGTATTTTGTACAATTTTCATTCAAAATTATGAATCAAATGAATAAATGTGACATAATATAGAATAATCAGTTTAATTTAAAATTCTACTAGGGATTTACTCAAACTTTTAACAATCTATTAATTATATCCTACGTTACATGATGTATAACGCCCTTCATTGTTGTGCCTTATAAGAGTCTCGTCTGGCAATGGGACCATCTAGTAATAACTTTTCTCAGCTCGATTTTAAAATCTACTATGAATATTTTATCAAGTATGATTTTTCTAAGGAAGTTATTAAATATAAATTTTCAAAAAGGTTTGTAATTTTATTTTAAAATATAAAATCAAAATTCTCTTGAAACTCCATTTTGTCGAGCCAAATAAGAATATTTATATTACGAGAAATGTTTTAGGAATTGAAACATTATTCTGTTTATTTGATAACATTTTTGCTGATTAAATAAAATATTATTCTGCACGTAATTTTGACTTTACATTTTAATTAGTGATACTTACGGTCAAACAAATTTTAATTATAATTCACGAAAAACATTTAATTGATTTGTAATACTATTTCCTTTGAGACAACTTTTTTTCTGTGAAAATGCGTATTTGATTTGAGCCGCAGTCGTGTTTCTTTTATAAGGCATAATATATTCAACTATGAAAAGCACTCACAACACAATTTTGCATATTCGTTTTCACAAATAAATGTTTATTTACTACGGCGCAAATTATTTTTTTTCTGCGTACTTGTCGTTAAATTTGAAGTGAAATAAAGTCGTCTTTGCTCGGAGATCAAGTCGGCTTTACGCGCGTCGTGACTCACTCGCAAAGTTATTTTCCACGGCATGGATTTACGCAGATCGCAAGTTTACGTCTCTACCGAGGTCCTTTTACGGCGAACGTTTAAAACCCTATTGGCTCTTACTTATTTATTACACCAAGCGCACTTCCATGTCACAAAAACGGCACCTTGTCTTTCTTTTAACAGACTTACTTTTTATCGCAAGTTTACCCACAAACTAGCGTTTTATTCATCTCCCGCCTCGGTTAGATTAAAAAAATGAGTTTAGTATTTTTAGCACGGACTAAGAAATGGCCATAAATCGTAAACTGATTTCGGTCTATGCAATCAAAACAAACAATAACTCATACAAAAGTTTCAAAATCAAAGGAATTATTTATTTCACGACAAATGCGTTTTATTCTCTTCCTACATATCTTTCTCATATACATTACCTATATACATTGTTAATTTATATACAAAACTAAATTGCACATTTTCACAATTAAATAATTATGTCTCCCTAAATAGTGGTTCTATTACTGAAAAATATTTTGAAGGAAATTTATTTCAAATTTCTAGTACTTTTTTAATATGATATATTTGTGACGTATTAACGCAATACCTCCATTTTAAGTTAAATTGGTTTAATAGGATTAAATAAATTATAAAAATGAGTACACTGGAAAGGAGAGTGTACTTTTTGTTTGACAAGAACACATGGTGTTTCCAAGAGAGTCTTTTCCCAAAGGAAAGCATTGTTCCACGTTTTCTTTCACCGTCTCCGTCATAAGGGGTCCTGTTACTCATGGTAACGAGACTACACTCGGAGGCCGGTGCACTCGTTGAACACGGTTGTTGTCTGTCACGTCCGTAAGTCAAAGCTTAAAACTATCACGACTCGACTTGGGCACCAATTTCAATGGAGCACAACCGCACATCAGCGTGACGCTCTTTCAATTGCACTCTTGATGCCAAAAACGACCCACATTCGCAACCAAAATTATACTGCCAAATACAAATTAGGTATTCTATAAAGGCACCCTATTTTCACGTGCACTTTCTATCACAAAACAGTATTACTTAAGTGACCTAAATAAATATTGAACAAATTTACAAACAGTTTAACGGTATTCATAATATTTCGCTGCATTCAATTACATGATTAATAATGCAAAATAAATACCACAATAATGGCGAGCGTAATAATATTGCGCGGAAATTTTGTTTGTCGATACAATAAAACAATCTGAGAGATATTTATTATTAAATTAGACAAACTTACTTTCGTATATAAAAATTTCCTAAGATATTAGTAAGAATGATACACTGAGAAAAATGAAATAGTATATTTATCAATAAATTCTGGGGTATTGAACCTATATGTACTCTGTAGGTTTAACTGTAATAATTTATGGAAAAACTAAGTATATGTAATGCATACAGTTCTATAAACATAGAATACTATACAATGTGTATAGAAAATATTCCCAAAAATTATAAGTGATACACATACAAAGAACGTATAGGTTCAGTATTCCAGGATTTATTGCTAAATATGCTATTTATTTTTCTCGGTGTATCAACCACATTTGTTCATAATCCTAAATGTCTGTTCCATCATTTAACCCATTTCAATTTCTTATATCTTTTAATTTTCGAATTATTATTTCAATGTTGTTGATTACGAACTTGTTTATAAAGAATAGAGACGCAATGTAAAATACATCATTTCATCAGTTTGCTGTTTAATATGCATATATATTTGGTTTGTAAATGAATAATAATCTCATAAATGGATCAGGATAATAGTAGTAATACGGAAGCGAAATAAAAGTATAATGAAACGTCGCGGAGCTTTGTTTTTTGTCCAGGAGTTTTTATTTAATACGAATATTATTAAAGAGACGCAGAAAAACTAATACGTTCAAATTGTCGAATAGGCCAAGCTAATCCGATTGTGACTTATGTGAACGGTGACCGGAAGAGATAACGAGATAGCTGTGCACGTTCTGTTTCATTGCTTAGCTCTGACCGGAATGAGATAGAGTATTATTAGGTGCGCCGTATAAACGAAAAAAAAAACTCTGTTCGAGTTATAATTTATAAATGAACGAGTCGACGGATTACGGAGGAGTTTTCATAATATCAGAATTGAAATGAAGAAATCTTTTAATCATACATTTGCTCTTGCAACAAATTTGATAATTTTTCGATTTGCGAGGAGCAGTTGGAATTTAACAGTTGAACAAAAAAAGAAAGAAAGAAACCTTTGCCATCTCGGTTTACAGAAAGTTCCAACGGTTAATATCAATTATTTCTTGTCGTAAAACTCGTTTCATTCAATATCACTGAGATAAGTATTATAAGTAATTTCGAAAGTTTCAATGATCTATCAAAATTTTCCCCCGATAATGACCATTTATTACGCTCTCTTATAGATACGAGTTTGATTAACAACCCATTTGTTTTGAAAATAAAATTGCATTTTTACCGTGGCATTTGTTTCTTCGCGTATTTTTTTTTAAACTGAAATTCTTTTAATAACACGAACATAAAAGCACCCCGTAAAAAACTTTTACGTTACATCTAAAAACTAAAAATTTTGACGAAAATGTTTGAAAGCTTTACTGATTCTTTACTAACAAAAGTGGAATCGTCGGGGAGTGCTGCTAAACGTTCATCAATGTTTTGAACGAAATTTTTTTACGGCTAGATTTCTTCGGGTAAGAAACCGAACAAAAACGTGTAATGACAAAAAGAATAACGGAATATTCTATTTTCGGTGATATTCTTCGCTAATGCAACGACGGTGATTTCGTCACGCGTATTCTAATACAATTTTCATTGTTAAATCAATAAAACAACATTATTCTGAATCATGTAATATTAATGAGGTAAGGAGAAGTGGCAGCAAATAATTAATCTTATTTGCTTCACGATAATAACTGGAATTCAATATAATCGCAACTCAAAAACCATTACGTTACATTAATGGATAACCACATGCAAATAATCTATCTCCCGTGTCTACTAATTCAAGTGATTCTTAATGAGATTTTCAATCAAAATTAATTGTACAATGTTAGAAAATAATTAAAATTATCGTTATTTTAATCAACGATTCAATGCAAAAATTGATGTTGCTGTGCACTAAGAAAAATTTGTTTTTATTCGATACCATATTTTAGAATAATTCGAGGATATATATACATTTATTGTATTCCTTACAATATGATATAGTTTGTTATAAAAACCCTAGTAGAAAAAGAATTAGGGCTGTGACTATTACCCGACAAGGAATCCTTATTCCTTGTTCCAGCCCGACAAGGCTGAAACCAGGGCTGTAACGCAAGGCTGGATTCAGAGCTAGTCGGGCATTCCTAGTCGGGAATTGTTAATGTAGCCTTCTTGTTGCCTTCTTGTTGCCCGACTCGAGCGAGTTGGGAATACATCGATAGAGCCTTATTAAGGAAGCTCTGTTGTTGCCCGACTCGAGCGAGTTAGGATTACATTGACAGAGCCTTCCCTAGTAGAATCTAAACCAGGCATTCCTAGTTTCAGACTGGGCCCTAGCTAGAGATTTTAAGGCATACATTAATAAGGAACGCCCGACTAGGTAATAGTCTGACTCAATATTAAACTTCCTT
>JABFPN010002115.1:0-24056 GCA_022817305.1 Leptoteleia sp. ZL-2020
TGCAAAAAAAAAAAAAAAAAAGAAACGAAAAAGAGAAGGAAAAAAAGGACGATATTTTTTTGTTGCGTTTCCGCAACTATATCGCGTTGTTTCGTGCAAGTAATTCTCGCGTGTAATTCACTTTATGCAAATGTCGCATTAATGCAAAATGTCGCGATGACGTTTCGTTTGCGAATTTCAGATAAACGAGCGGGCGTGTGCGCAGAATGCAAATTTCTGCGATTGGAATTTGTAAAGTTCATAAGCCTTTGCGCGACTCACGGTATAATGGCCCGAAATCGATTTTATTGGTTGAATTCAAGCTGTAATTAGTTGCAAAATGGCATCCCCCATTTATTATTATTGTCCGCTGTTATTAATCTGCATTAATGTTCGAAACTATTTGGAATCATCATTTTTGACTAGAATTTCGAGTTTTCGTCTGAGAATGATTCAATTAATTTCCATGTAAATACACTTGAATTGTATATTTTGTGGAAATTGCAGTAATTGAATAATATTCAATATAAATAATATGTTCGAGAATGTTACACTTAAATCAATCCATAGTAATTTGTTATTATCATTGATAGATTTCACATATAATATTTATATAAAATTAATAATATTATATTAATATTATTTGTAAATCGTTTTACACCGGTGGAAAAGTTGAACATCCAATACCGAATAAACTCATAATTATTTACTATCAAATAATTTATAATAATAATTTATTATCTGTTACTGTAAGGCAAAATTTGTAAAGACAAATTTAGCACACTGAGGAAAATATGATAGAATAAAGTACGATTTGTGTTAGTAAATCGAATGCATAAGACATCCGCTTGTGTTTTGTGAGACATTTTACAAACAGTGATGGTAAAAAAGTACTATAACTGTTCGTAAAATGTCTCACAATATTAGGACAAAGCACGAGCAGGTGCCTTATGCATTCGGTTTACTAACACAAATCGTATTTTATTCTATCATATTTTTCTCAGTGCAGGTATTTACAAAGATCACAACTTTTCAATTTATTATTATTAATTAAAAATAATTAATGCTTCACTAATTTTTGTTTTTAACAATTAAAGATATAATTAAGCAAACATTTGTTTTTCTAGTTCAAAAAAAAAAAAACAAACTAATGTTATAATAGAGCAGTAAAGCACCCTCTATATAGGATTTCTCAATTACATTTTTCTTAAAAATAAAAAAAATGTTAAGTCTTCTTACAATTAATGATGGAAAAAAGTTTCACGGAGGGCAATATAGTAGCAATAAAAATGAACAAATTGCAACAAAATCTTGAACCGCATGAAACAAAGATATTCATAGCCGGCGTTTCGGGGGGAGAAAAAAAGAAGAAAGAAAAAAGAACGAGGGGATGTAAAAATGTCGCCCGTTTGCCTTTAGCTGCACGAGCGTGCGGTAAATTATTTCTGTATTATAAAACACTGTGATACTGCGCGATACAATTACGATTTCCCCTTAAGACCAGCTGATATTTTTTTTTGCACCGTTTTTTTCCTCCGAGGCAAAATATGGCCGAACGCTAATTTCCTGCGCTTTTAGTACTGGTCGGTTTCGTTTCGCTCGTGCGGACATTTGCCTGTGCGTATACACGCGGCGCTATTATTAATCGTGATATAGTTGCGCCACTTTATCTTGAATCAATTTGAGCACATGCCTATTCGAATGACAGATCGTTTATTGAACGCGCCGAAAACAAACAGGACGAAATTAAATTATCGATTCTTATGAAATTGAATTGAGAAATAATGGCAGCTTTGCCTTTTTTTTTCGCGTTGATTCAAACGTTTCGTCATTTTGCAGCAAAAATAATTAATGCATGCAAGTATTCGTTCATAATTGTCCGCCTTTATTTCTATATTAAGTTTATTTATTTGTTTCGAACAGAATTCTGGTATGGATACGTAATTTCTGTCAGTTTTGAATTTTCTCCGTAATCAAATAAATAATACATTCGTTCGCATTTATTTGCATATCTCGCGGATGCGTGCGCATTTCCGATAACACAACTGCAACTTCACTCTGAACTCTACAAGAATGCATATAATTGTACAAATATATTTATAATATTCCAGTAACTGTCCACTTACTTCAAGTATGGATTAAACTTTTAAGCTTAAATTGTTTTTAACTTATTAAATAAAACGTAAAACAATTTAAGTTCCAATAAATTATTAGTTATTAATATTTGTTTTTTAATTAGAAAATTGAATTCATTCTTAATAATTTGAAGTAAATATTATTTATACGCTATCGTTCAATTAAGTAAAATGTAAATAAACGTTAAGTGACCATGTATTTTGTTTTTGTTTTGGCAGTGCCACAGGCAGTACCGACGTTATGCGAACTAGCAGCACGATGCGTAGCATCGCACATACCGTTCGAGCTCGTGGAGCACGTTTACCCACCCGTGCCAGAACAGCTCCAGCTCCGAATAGCCTTCTGGAGCTTCCCCGACAACGAAGAGGATATCCGACTCTACTCCTGTTTGGCAAATGGCAGCGCGGAAGAGTTTCAACGTGGCGAGAATCTCTTCCGCTCGAAAAGCGTCAAGGATCCTCTGCAAATCGGTAAGCGTCACATTTTCCAAAGTGCAATTTGATGCTCGACCTCAAAGCTCGTTGTACCACGCCATCTGCATTCTTGCCCCTCCTGTAATGTCGTTCGCTAAGAATCATCCCAAAAGAAGTGAATACAACAGATTAAATGTCCTATTGAAAACTTGTAACATTTTTCCTAGATTCTCTTAGAATTCTTCGAAACTTTTCAATGTTCCTTAGGGAACAATTTTCATAAAAATATATTCCCTTTTCTTTTGCCAATCCTTTTTCATTAGCTTTATATTATATTTAGTCTTCTTTTTGTTTCTGTTGATAGTTTGTCAAAAAAAAAAAATATATATATATATAGAATGTTTATGTCGTGAAGAATTAAGAATTAAAAGATGATATTAAGAACAAGGCTGGTACAACTGAAATCATGCTAAATATGAATACAATAAAAGTGATGGAATTTTGAAATGAAAAAAAAAAAAAAAAATAAATAAATTTACAGGTTTCCACTTGAGTGCCACTGTAAATGCCGCACCCTCGCCCGGACACGGACCAATATTGCCGGGCTCAAGATCCCAATATAACGTGGCCGTAACTTTTGACCGACGGCGCATCACATCCTGCAATTGTACTTGCTCCTCGACCGCCTACTGGTGCTCCCACGTGGTTGCAGTATGTCTTCACAGGATACACATGGTAAGTCAAGCTTAATTGCCAACGTATGAAGCTCTGCTATGCTTGTCAACAAAGACACATTTGGAATTTATCATTCATAATTTTTATCAAACCAAATTCGTGATTTTAATTTCAAATTAGTTATTAGTAGAAGTACTAAATAAAAAAGGTAAAGAAAATTGTCTTTGAACATTTGAAGATTTCCTTAAAATACATTCAATTAACGTTAATGCATGGATTAATGTTGAAGTTACCGAGCATAACTTTGTACCCATAGAAATTCGTAAATTATTAATTAATAATAATAGTGCAATTACTGTAATGTTAATTAATTTGTTGCAGCCAACACAAGTATGTTTGAGGGCACCAGTCAGTGAGTCTTTGTCGAGACTGCACCGCGAGCAGTTGCAGAAGTTTGCTCAGTATCTTATAAGTGAACTTCCGCAGCAAATACTGCCAACTGCTCAGCGCCTTCTAGACGAGTTGTTGTCCGCTCAACCTAGCGCTATAAATACATATTGCGGGGCACCTGATCCTACGGCTGGAGCCTCAGCTCATGATCAGACTTCTTGGTATCTCGATGAGAAGACGCTTCATGATAATATTAAAAAGATACTTATCAAATTTTGCGTCCCTGCCCCCATTGTCTTTAGGTAACTATTTAACTTTCATTATTATAGAACCTTTATGTAGAAATTAATTGTATGAGGATTAATCTCCACGATCTTAAGATAAGATCAATTTTAAACTCCACACCAAGTGTGTGGGTAACTGTTCATAAAATTGTTTGGTGTACGCTTTAAAACTTTCCAATTTCTTTAAAAGTATTTTCCAATAAAACATTGCACAACATTCCTGAGAAGTTCCTGTTGTAAAGGACATTTTCTGCACGCGAAAAAAAGTTTGAAAAAAAATTACTATATCTTATAACAATCATTTCACGAATCATTATTATTTGCCAAGTATCAAAATATTAGTAAACATCATTTTACTAATTGTTATCGTCAATGTTGTTATACGATAATAATTTTTGTTTCAATTTTTGTCTGTTTCAGTTTTACTAATTATATAATAAGATTAGCGACTTTATAGTTTAAATCTAGATTAAATTGATAACATGGTGTGACATACAAAATTGCAAATTTTAAATTTGGAAAAAGTCAAATGTGAAATTTAATATTACTTATCATTTAATCATTTGTAATTTAATACCGAAGAGAAATTAATTTGTGTCTTATATTCTGCGTAGCGATGTTAATTACTTGAGCACAACAGCACCGCCAGCGGCAGCAGAATGGGCGTCATTGCTGCGACCCTTGAGAGGACGCGAACCCGAAGGCATGTGGAACCTCTTGTCGATTGTCCGCGAGATGTTCAAGCGGACCGACCGCAACGCCATACCGCTTTTGGAAATAATCACCGAGGAATGTATGGCCTGCGAGCAGATCCTCGTTTGGTGGTTTAACACGAAGGTGGCGCTGCTCAACGGCGGCAGCCACGGTAGTGGCAAACACGGTAACATGAACAGCAATGCCCACGCCTCCCAGCACGCCTGTTCCTCCCTCTGCGATGAAATCGTCGTACTTTGGAGACTCGCAGCACTCAATCCTGGCTTATCGCCGTCCGAGCGCGAAATGCTTAATGGTCAATTCGTCACCTGGCATATGAAAATTATTGATAAGGTTAATAATATATAACAGTCATTTCTTTAAACAATAAAAACATAAAGTGCGAGAAAGATTGGAAAACTTTGAATATCCTTGAAAAACTGTTAAAATGGAAACTTTTCAAACTTTGTCACAGTTTTTCAGATTTTTTTCAACGATATTCAGAGAATTATTTCTACAAGGAAATGGATTAATGAAAATGAAAATACACATTATATTTTGTATGATGAATACAATTATAAATGGTCATTTTTTCAGTTACTGTGACCATTTTATGTAAAAAGAAAAATGAATGTTAAAAAAGAAAAAACGGCCGAGACAGTTCTGTGTTAACATTTTACTTTTTGTACGTAGGTTACTAAAAGTCGGGGAAACACAGTGTCGCACAGTTCGCATAACAAGAACAACGGCGGACAAAAGGATTCTTTGAAGACCGACCTCGAAGTGTTTACGGGTTTCAAACCAGCCCTTGAAGCATGCTATCTCGACTGGGACGAATACGCATTGCCCGGCATCACCTACACCGCTGAAAGCAATCCGATGTATCATTGTCCTTTCACTTGTTTCAGACATACTGGTGATACCAAAACGGAAGTCAACCAAGTTAGTTGACTTTGAATATTCAGTTTCATAAAAATAATAGAATAAACATAATTTTTAAATTAACATATCATTTAAAAGTAATGCAGATATGAAATTAAGTCTAATTAATTTAATTATTATAAAAAAAGTAAACGAATCAACGATCAATAATTGCAATATATTTGAATATAAAATAGTGAATAATATAAAAATATTATTAATTTTCCTCAGTTATTATTTGTACTACTATATATTGATAATTTTATATCTATGTAAATGCTTTATTAATATTTAATTATTTTACATAAATAATTTGTTTAAACAAGTTATTGGCGAATATTTATTATTTAATTGCGAGTAAAAACTCGAAAGGTAATGTTTACTTTCTTACAAATCACAGGTAAATTCAAGTTCAGCAGTATTGAATTGCCAGCCACCGACGTCACATAATCACCGAAGACCATTGAGTTTAGGCTTGGTCGAATTTAGTTATATGGACAGGCGACGACTGAATCCGCGTGAATTTCCGGGACTGTGTTCTAGGAATGGCGGTGGTGGTGGTGGCGGCGACGGTAATCGCAGTAGCGACAGCTCTGAAGGATTCTGCGAGAACGATGCGGACATGCCAGACATTCCCCAGTCGTCAGTTCTTGTACCGAGAGTTTGCAATCAATTGAACGGCTGCGGAGATACAGATTCACAAGTGCGCAACTTATTTTTTTTTCTCTGTTTGTTATCATTCTTCTATGTTCATTACATATTTATTTATTCGATTATTAAATTAATTCAAATTTGAATGATTTAATTTAATATAATATAATGATTTTGTAATACCACCATAAAATTTTTTTAATATTATTTTCTTTGAAATAACGGATAATTATTTATAACTCATGTTTAAAACATATGAATAAAAAAATGATTATTAAATAAGTGAAAACGAATTAAAAAAAAAAACAATTTTTAATTGAAAACAAATTATAGGAAGGAGGTGGCAGTGAAACGTCCTCGAGCAGTACCAGTTTGAAGAACGCTCAAAGCTCGGACAAGCATCGCTCAAACGCATCGTCCGAGAGTCACAGTGATAGTAGCGATAGTAGTAATAATAATAAGGCGAGCTGCGATGCAAAATGCGGCCGGTCGAAGGGCGCGGGCGTGCTAACCAAAGGCGAGCAAGAGTCCGATCAGGAGAAGGATCCATCCAGGAGACCGTCCAAGGACGAGAGTTTCTCGTCGAGCAGCGACAGTCCATCCGGCGATGAGTACAACGTCTATTATTATGATCCAAAGGCAGCCGTGGGCAGCCTTGGCAAGTGCAACGACGCCAAGTCCGGCGACGCACATACTGGCGCCGCGGCCAGTATCAGTTCCGTACTACGTAACTTAAAGAAGACCGAGGACCCCTGGGACATACTGTTCGCCCGGGCGGAGGGCCTTTATGCCCATGGACACACTAAAGAAGCCTGTATCCTTGGCGTAAAACTCGCCGAGGAATTGCTTGCCAATCCCCCGAATCTCATGATCGAAGTGCCTCCAATGCCGGTCAAAGGAAAAAGAAAGAAGGTGAGCTGTGCACATCTTTTGCATTAAGCAAAATAAAATATTTGGGTATAATTGTAATATATTGAAATGATTAATTTTGAAACAGCAACAAGTGAACCCTGCATCACATCAACTCACATGTTTGGCGTCTGCAACTTTAGCTAAGTGTGGGTTTTTGTGTGCTGTACTTGGTGAAAATCCCGAGCATCATAATTTGGCTTTCAGAGTAGGACTTTTCGGTCTTGAAATGGCCAGACCACCTGCGAGTACTAAACCGCTCGAGGTAAAAATCTTTATATATACAAAAATCTCATGTCACAATGTTTCTCTGGGGTAAACTTCGGAACTATTTATTTCATTTTTTTATGAAATTTGGCTTATGTGTAATTTGGTCCAACTTAAAAGCGTAGCTGGGTCAGTTAGTCTCCATATATTTTCTAATAATTTATCAAATATCATATTACTTATTAAAGACCGCTGAATTGTTCGTACCTATTTGTTTTTTAATCTTTATTTACTTTAATAGAACTAAAAAAGAATAAATCAATTAGTTATTTAAAGGTCCTGCAATATAACAACAAATTAAATATATAAAATAAATAATTTTAACATGTTAAAATAATTATACTGTAATAGTTTTTATGTTACTACTTCATTATTTATTGTGTGTTATTTAGGTAAAATTAGCGCATCAGGAAAGTGAATTAGTGGGTCTTTTGAAAAGAATTCCGTTAGGACCGGCAGAATTGGCAATGGTAAAACAGCGCGCAAGACAGTTGCGAGATGGTGTATTGAGATCTAGGGGTCATGCACTTCTCCCGATTATGCTCGCTAGTTTCATCTTTGATGCACTTATCACAAGTATGATTCGAAAAATTTACTATGTATTTATATTCGCTTTTTAAACATGAAAACATTATTTACTATGTCAAAATAAGACACATATAAATTAAGGAAAAGTCTTATTTTTCTGAAATTCTTTTTTGAAATAATAAGAATCCATATTGCAAATAAATTAAAAAAATATTTCATATGTGTTTTAAATTATTATGCAATATTAAGCAAATATATTTAATGAAAATTAAAAAAATTAATGAAGCAATATTGTATAATGAAATTATTTATACAAAAATGAAATATACGACATGTAATCTCAAAATGACTCTTTATATATACATACATATTTATATTTTAAAAAATGAGTATCAAATTGACTTATCCTTAATTTTAATTCTGTATTTTCATTTGAAAGACTCGAAAGAAATAGTGCTGATAAGTAATATTATGCATCATTTACGCGAATTAGAATAAACTCTTTTAATGTTTCCAGAAGAAAAGTGTTTTATTTTAATCTTATTAAATTGTGAATAAAGAGACCCTGGTAAATTATTCACAGGACTGAAAATGCCCACAGACTCTGACGAAAACCTCGGGTTCGACGCGGCCGTTGCAGCGCTTGGATTAAAGGCTAACGTCAGCGAGGCTGATCATCCGTTGCTTTGCGAAGGAACTCGAAGGCAGCGGTAAGATTATTTATTGTATAACTTATAGTAAATAAGTATGTTTTCTAACTAAATATTTTATAAATTAATGGATTAAATATAAATATCTTCTATTATTATTATTGTTATTATTATTATTATACCTGTTTGACATTGTCTGCAGAGGTGACCTGGCCATCACACTTTTAGTACATTATAAGGACGAACCCACTAAGTTGGCTAGAATAATGGAGAAACTTTTGGATCGTGATGTACATCAGCTCATCAAAACACCGGTTGGCAGCAGTTATTACACCACAAATCCTCCAACTAAGAGTCAGGTAATGTGCAGTTTACAACAACTTACTTTGAAACTGTTTTTTCATTGGTTAGAATAGTATAACATTACACACAAGGATCCATTATTTTATTCTGTTTAATCAATAAATTGATCATGTAAATTCAATAAATGTTTAATAGTACATATATATGTTCTTATTTAAGTAAATATATAATTAAATAATATATATTCATAAGTAATGATGAATATTACACTAGATATAAACAAATATATTAGATTTTATAAAATACAGTTTAATTGCAAAAAAAACAGTTAATTTAATCGATTAATTAATTTTTTTCAGTTGGCTGGTTTTCGTCGTGAAAAAGCATGCTCTTCGCCACTTTCAAATGTAGAAGGCAACCTTTCAAACGACGTGGTCGTAGGCAGCACTAGTAGACCTCACAGCAGTACTAGTGCAGAACTTGAGACTGGCATTAGTGCTTTAACTGTGCAACCTCAACCCGCACAACAACCAGTTACGACAAGAACGAAAGAATCAAGGTAAACATTATATACTATATTGTTGAGATGAAGTGAATTAATATATTAGGATGTTCAATCAATTTAATAAATTATTAGAAAAACACATTTCATTTTCACTTTTTCCACATAAAATGTCATTGTTACATATAAAATAATAATAAGATAAGCTATACAATTATGTACGAAATAATGCTGTATAATATGATAAGAGCTGATATGGTTCTAATAATTAGTCACAATCACACTGTCTGATTATGTGAATTTAATTATTGAAAATATAAAGAACTATATTTATACTACATAAATAATAAATTGAACATTCTAATATGTTACGAATCCTAAAACAATTTGAAACTGTGATTTGAGAAATCATAAAAAACAATCGTAATAGGAATTTCCGTAACAGATATAAGAACAAGCGGACGCCAATTCCAAAGCCTTCGATTCCGAATCAACCATCTGAGGCTGGTGCACACTTTATGTGTGAACTTGCTAAGACCATTTTGCAGAAGGCGGGCGGCAACAGCTCGACATCGTTGTTCACCCAAGCATCGACGAGCCAGAACCATCACGGTCCCCATCGGGCCTTACACATGTGTGCCTTCCAGCTTGGCCTATATGCACTTGGTCTTCACAATTGTGTCAGTCTTAACTGGCTCAGTCGCACGTACTCGAGTCATGTATCATGGATCACGGGACAGGCTATGGAAATAGGCGCGCCCGCGATCTGGTTCCTTATCGACAGCTGGGAGGGACACTTGACACCTCCGGAAGCCGTCAGGTTTGTGCATTCATGTTACATTAAGTGTTTTTATAATATAGTTTTCAAATTATGACTTGCTAAAATTCTTAACAAATTATAATTATATTTTCTAGGGTGGAATAACCAAAATATTTATATGATATTAATTTTCTTAAATTATGTAAATTCAGTTATGTGATTAAACATATTCCAACATAACATGTTTCATAGAAAATAAATTATAATATTTTCATATGAAATTAAAAAAGTAGAAACCAAGAATATCAAATTTGAATCTTATTAACAAAGTTATGGTATTGTTCAAAGATTAAATTTTAGTTTATTGTTTATTTTAGTATCGCAGACAAGTCATCGAGAGGTAGTGATCCTTATATGGTTCGTGCGGCCGCAGAACTCGCACTTTCGTGTTTACCGCATGCACATGCTCTTAATCCCAATGAAATACAAAGAGCAATATTACAGGTATATTGAATAATGCCATTGAAAAGAAATGGTGTATTATATGAATACGATTGTTTTTAAGTAATAAAATTATTAATTTCACGAACTATATCATCCATTATTTTTTTGTCAAGTGTCAAACACAGTAAACGAAGAGCTGAACAATATAGTAATTAAATTGGATTACTTAATTACTAATCGAATAATTTGAGGAATAAAAATAAATAAAAATAAAATTAATAAATACAATGAAAACTTTGTGAATAATGCGTAATTGATAAAAATGTTTCTTTCCTTGATTTTACATGAATTCATTAGTTTTATTTGTTTATCTTTTTCGATCTATAAAATTTAATTCATAAAAAATAGCAATTACTTATAAAGTAATTCAATTTGATTATTATTTTTACAGCTCTTTATTTGTTTTATTTGATACTTGGTTACAAAATAATGAACGATAAAATTCGTGAAATTGAGAAATGTAATGGAAAAGTATTACAATAAAATTATTAACTAGAAATGTCAATATTTTTTAACAAACCATTTATTAATTACTATTTTTAATTAACAGTGTAAAGAGCAAAGTGATATCATGCTGGAAGAAGCTTGCATCACTGTGGAGAATACGGCAAAAGGCGGTGGAGTTTATCCAGAAGTTCTGTTTCAAGTTGCTAAGTATTGGTACGAACTGTATATAAAGGTGAGTTATTTCCATTGTTACTATTTTACTCTTTTTAATATAGATTATATCTTGTACGAAATTTTCAACAAAACGTTTTTTTAATAGTTTATTTGAATTATGTTTCAGCACACTCCTGGCGGAGAACAACAGGATGACATTCCTCATGATTCGTTACAATTGGATCCTAACGGTACTTTACTGGTGGATTCGACGTCTTCAGTGGACGTGACGGTTGGTCAAATGATCCCAGGACCAACTCAAGCAGTTGTCGTGACAAGTGCACAACCTCCTCCACAACCTTATGCTCATCCTACAATTACGACACTAGCACCGATAGGTACAATTTAAATTTATTGAAAATGCTCCGAAAAACATGAATGATTGATGATAGAAATTTGGTTGGAAATTCATATATGGCTTTAAATATTTACTTGGTTAAGCAGAAATTAACCAGATTATAGATATTTTACGCAAGTTAACTTATACATAAGCATTGTATGCTTGAGAAGGTTGTTTTAAATCTAATTTAAGCTTTTAAAGTTTCTTGTTAAAATTGTAGGCAAGTCTACCCAGGGTCCAGATGAAATTCTTTTTTCCTTATGAGATTTTAAAATGACAATCAAAACTCGATAAAGAAATCACATTTGAAAGAATAAAAAAATATTAATAATTTATATATGAATCAATGTAGGTAAGCGTAAAGATCTTTTTTTCTGTGAAAATAAACAATTGAAAATGATAAATAACTAAAATAATAAAAATAATCGTAATTGCAGAAGTCGGAATGCCGTATGCGGTAGGACCGTACAGTTTCGTTCATCCTCATCATCAAATTCCAACATTCGGCGGCCCGATGCCGCCTCACCGAGTGGCACTGCCGCCACCACCGCCTCACATGCAGATGTATCATGCAGCGTTCCCCGCGCATCATCCTGGCCACCCACAGCATCCGCAACACGCGCACCACCCTCCTCAACCAACGCAACCACCACCAGTGCAACAGTATTACGCGCCTCAGCCAACCGTTACCACCGTCAACGTGCATCCACCACCAGGGACACATCATATGTTCACCATTCAGCAGCCTATGCCAGTTAACGTAATGAATTCTTTTAATATCATACAAATATTGTACATAGAATAGAAACAAATGGCACGTTTATTCTTTCTAGACATTAACCAATCACATGAATTATAAATTAGAGAAAATAATTATGATTAAAAATTGAATTTAACTAATTCTAACTTTTTTTATATATATTTTTATATTTTTATTATGCAACATGCTTTATTTACAAACTATGAAGAGTACTATAAAAATGATATATTTTAGGTTCAAGCAAACGTAGCAGGTCCATTGCCAGGACAAAATGCGTTGCCTGGTCCCGGTTTGGTTCCAGCTCAGCCAATTATGTCCACTGTTAGAGCTCAACCTCAGGTATAATATAAATTTTCATATAAATTTATTTTGATATAATACTTTCATATAAATTTAATTAGATATATTATTTCTCTAATATAACATATGATTGAATTTAAGGTTCATAGGCAAAGCCAATCTTTCACTCCGACTCAATTGCGTGCATTAGTAGCTGCCTATCGCGTCGGAATGTTGGCTTTGGAAACGTTGGCGCGACGTGTGCATGATGACAGACCGCAGGCAAAGTATGCCCGAAATCCGCCGTATGGCGAGGACGTCAAATGGCTGTTACGCGTGTCGAAGCGATTGGGCACGCAATATCTCCATCAACTCATCATTTGCACTATCAAAAGTGTCGTCAGTCCTTTCATCCTACACGACGTTGCCCTTGAAGCAGCTCACTATCTTGCTAGAAGCAATCCTGCGCTAGTCGTGCAACATCTTCGATCAGCTTTGTTGGCCCCGCTCGTTCATAAATGTCAACAAATGTACTATAATTATATTTTATTTCTATTACAAATCCCAGATTAATATTACGCTCTGAATATTCATATTGTTATATAATGTTTATTATATTTCAATTTTCTGTTTGCAGGTACATCCAATGCATCCATCAGAAATTATATCACCTGATGTCATGCGATTACGAAGAATTTGCAACGGTCATATGCGCAGCGAGAGCGGCTTTCCATATGACTCTTGAAGGTCATGCTCAATTCAAAGAATGGTTATCTTCAATAAAAAGGTAAATTTATTAAATCTTTTCTGAAATTACTTTTTTATACTGATAAAACTTCTTGTTATTCAAGCTAAATTATTTTTCTTGCGCAATATTTTCTTTAAAGAAAACTATTTCTGATATAGAAAGATTATTTAATGTTAAAATAGTTAATCAACGAATTTTTTCGACACTTAATATTTCTAACTTATTACTTCTAACTTATTACCCTTCACGTCCGAATTTTTAGTCAAGTGTCTAAATTAAATTTCGGATGTGAAGGGTGATAAGTTAAAATAGTTAAATTTCACTATTTTTATAAAGATATTTTCATAATTAGTTTGGATTTAATAAATGACATAAAATATCCACCAAGAATTAGATGGAATCTTTTATAATAAAATCGTTTTATTCATTTTATTTATAGATCGCAATCGTGTAACAAGGAACTGTGGGTGCACATTAACACGGCACTTCAGCAAAATAGTAAATGACACAGAGTCGAGTCTGGCGTGACGTGGCTAACATCACATCCTGCATTCGAGGAATCCTGTTTTTCGGCACCGAGCGCGTTTCCCGTAAGCCCAACCGACCACCGTGCGGCTCGCTCGCGACTCAATCACCTTTCACTGTCATTTCGGACAGGTCATTTGCACCGGGCGTCCACGTAGGGTATTCGTACAGACGAATGATCGCCAAGCTGTCACATCGATTGCTTCTTAAATAAAAATTGTTCAAAGTAATTGTTTAAGAAAAAACAAGAAAATGAAAAAAAAAAGAGAATTTGATTTTACTGGTAAATTTGTATAATCGTAATGAAATAACTCAGTGCGTCTATGACATACGAAAAAAGACATCATTTTTTTCTAAATCAATCGGATATAGTAAAAGATGTTGCAGTGTTTAAGAGTTATTTTTATTACAATTGCTGGCGTACAATCGTCTGTCCGGCGCAATGGAGAAAGATCATCGAATCAGATTCAATTTAGTTAGAACGACGTCTTTAGCCTCAATTAGATAGGAAATTTTATTTCGATTTTAGATAGGGTGAATTCTTGCGTCTCGTTTTATTTTTGTAAACGATTAAGAAATTTTAATAACGACATCTATTTATATAACGATAATAAGACGAAATTCATAAATTATATAGACAACTTTTACTTAATATTGCAACTGATTTTTTTATAAGTGCTGATGTTTAATTCTGTCATTGCTGTCACACCATTCGCCAGAATATTTGTTTCTTCTCTCACAATTCATCAACCAACCTCACTTCCGTTTTCTCTTTTTTTTATTATCTTTCTCATCCCCTTATTCAATTTAATTTTCATCCTTTAATTTTAACTAGCGTAAATTTCGACGCGTAACATTTTGTCATATGACAAAAATTTATCGAGGAAAAAATGATCTCTGTAATTTTATTATTTGAATAATTTAAAAGCTACGAATAAAGAAATGACATTCAAAAGATGACATATCATCGGATCTGAGCCACCTGTCTGCCCAATTACGAGTATGCTTGGTTTAAGAATTCCCGTGTCCATAAGGGTCGTAATATCGACAAGTATTTAATTTGAGCATAATTTCGCTAAACTCCGTATTATTCGAACGTATTATGTTTTTTATGTACGTTTTTCATTTTTTTTAATTATAACTGATTATTTTGTGATTTATGTTAAGTTGTTTATATTACTACCGAATTCTAAAAAAATAAATTTTTGCTAATTAATACATCAAAAGAATGATTTTATTCCATATATAGTTACATTTTAAAAATACAAGACTTTCTGTAATATGTTTAATTGTACATTTATAAAATTAAATGTAATCTTAACGATCAATATGTTTACAAAATTGATATCAGTTACTCTAATTAATATCAAAAAATCTTGATTATTAAAAATATTGTACCGTTTTTTCCTGATTCTTTCGATCAAGATTGTATTGTAATTTCTATTCCCCATAAATTTAAATTGAAGTAGAAATAATGTCTAATTCTAAATAACTAATTGAAATTTTAATATTTGGTAAAATTAACGGTAAACATTTTATACTGTTGCATCACTGTACGTATCATAATTTAATGGACTTGGATTAAGTGGACATAAATTATCTTACGTATCATAATTTAAGTTCAGTACTATGGCATTAAAATTATTTTATTGAATTTTATTACAGAGACGTAACTAAATAAACGCATATTGATTTAATTATCATTGGAAAGATATTTTGTTTAATTAAATTACCTCTCTTCATTCGTTTATTTTTCTGTCTCTTTAATTAATATTTGTAATATGTAATTTGTTTTAATTACGTAGATAGAACGATTTGCTCATAAAAGTTGCTTGTCAGATGTTTCTAATAGGTGCCTCTATATATCGTAGCGAATGAAAGGGCTTTTGAGAAGGTACATCATACGTCTATACTATCGTATTTAATTGGAAAAAAAAGTTTCATGTTTGAGAATTGTTGTCACTCAAAAGCTCTTGAAAATATAAATTCATTAATCAGAATAAAACAAGATATTTACGATGATGTGAGTCTTTATACAATAATAAACTGGTATCAGTGGCTGAAAAATTTATGTCAACAAGTTCTGAATCGTATCGTACACTGAGAAAAATATGATAGAATAAAATACGATTTGTGTTAGTAAACCGAATACATAAGACATTGCTCGTTTTTTGTTCTAACATTGTGAGACATTTGACGAGCAGTGATAGTACTTTTTTACCATCACTGTTCGTAAAATGTCTCACAAAACACAAACGGATGCCTTATGCATTCACAAATCGTACTTTATTCTATTATATTTCTCTCAGTGTATAATAAAAGGGAAATAAAAGTAATAAACAGAAACCATTTTTTGAAGTACTGCCACATCATCAATCGAAACAATCACAAAAAGCTTTTTATCTAACTGAAAACCACGTCATTGCTACGAATATTCATTTACAGTTCAGTTGATTTTATGTTTTTACGATCTTAAATTTTCCTTGCACTATCGACGAAAGCATAAATATATATATAATATTATATAAATATATATATGCATATATATATATATATAAATTATACTTCTTCAATGTAATGAAACAGGCGGGAATATATAAGGTAAAGTTAAGGTAAAACAATATCTCCGAGATAATGGTTGGAGAAAAGAAAGAAAATAGCGAGAAAGAAAATGAGCAAAAAAGATAGTGCGGAGAAGAAAAACATGAAAAACGGAAAAAGAAGAAAAGAAATTATTTTCTAATATCCACTATCCGTGTGAAATCACAGGAAGTTGTGACGATAATCGAAATGATATTGTTATTGTTTTTAGTATGAACACTGAACAGTGCCTCGTCAAAATCTATGTGAACACTTTTTCAAGCTGAGAATGTTCAATATATGAATATGTGACATTTTCCGCTATCTGTACTCGTATTATATATTCAACAGTGTTAAACGTACATTATATAGCTAAGAAGTTAAAAGAAGATTTGCGGTTATTGCAACCAGATCTTAAATTTTTTTACTGACGTACTTTAATTTATTTTAGTTCTTTTGAATTCTTTATAGGGATATTTTTCGTTATTTACTTTTATTTATTACTCATTATTACTTTATTTTATACCATATATTTTTCGTTGTTCTAATATATATGTATTATTTTATAATAACGTCTGTCATACAATATAATGTTGTATATTTATTTTGTATATGTTTACAATTTTAGTTTTCATTTTATTTTGATTTAAGATATGAACTTGATTGTTTTAATCGCAATCTTTTACACATTTATCGCGATGAGCGCTTGTGAGGAGAGACTTCGAGAAATAGTTAATTAAAAAAGAATGAAGGATGTATTTTCTACAAGAAAGTCAGTTTAATTTCCCACGGTAAGAAGAGAACTTATTTTTCAAATTAATTGTTTTACTAAGATAATTGTTTAAGTTTATTGTTTAAAGTGCCAAACTACACATGTTTTATTTAGCAAGTAAATAAAATGATATTTTTATTTATTAAATTTTCTTAAAAATTTGCACAAAGGTTACATTACATTTACATTTAAAAATGTGAAGTTTTTATCGTAAATATTATAATGCAGATTTAATGCCAATTTTGAAAGAGAATTATTTTGATACCCTACTTTTTTATTTTATCTTATTAATTTTGTTTTTAGGAATTCGTCTTTTTACTGTGTGTGTGCGGTAACATCTTCATTGAAAATCCAAAAACAATAATCATTAAAATGAAGCGAAAGAAAAATGGACAATTCAATGATAAGACACGTTCAACCATCTGCAAAATACATTCATTTCATTAATCATAAGAAATTGAACATTTTCTCAGGTGAAATATGGTCCATTTTGCAAAGTCTTTACAGATCCCAGATAGGAAAAAAGAAGAAAAGTCAGATTGTTTCGATACTATATAATACAAGTTCAATCTGTAAGAAATATTAACATAGTTTCTATTTTATTAATTCTCTGTATTTATTCAAGAATTTTTCTACCTGGGTTCATCTAACATAATAGTTAACACGGTGAATGTTTTAGACTTAAAAAATAGTTGTTAACGAAGGAACATCACTGAGTTATTCCTGATAACTTAAATATAATTTAAAAATTATGTTATGTTCAACAGTTAATTTGTACCAATAAAGGACGCAGTTTATTTTCTGTGATTTGTCTTGTAGATGTGAAATTATAAAAGAAAAACTGTTAATGAAAGTTGTTAGAATGAACTCAGTGATTTTCAAAGGACATCTCGGGGCTCTTTTCATAGAAGCGTTTAGAAGTTAGGCGATACTCAGTCACTAGTTAGCCGTAATAGAAAAAAAATAAAAAAATAAAAAAAAAGGAAACTATAACTAACACTGCGTATTAGAAAACAAAATACCGTTCATAGTAATATTGTAGGCAACATTAGATAAACTACCGATATTGGTACAAGTTACGTTTAGACAGCGTAGATATTGCTAGATTCTTTTTGACATTAGCGTTAGTTGCAATGGACATGAAAATTAAAAAGCAACAATAAAGCTTATCTAAAGTTACACTTATATGTGAACACTCGCGTTTCTACTCTCATTAAAAATTTAGAAGTAAGAATGAAAGAAAACGAAAAGGCAATGGCAAAGGCAGAAACGACGACCCATTAAAATGCTCAGCAAAGTTTGGGTTCTTTTTTCCCTCGTTAGTTGGCGTAATGAAAGGTAGAACAGGGGTTGGAAGCAAGGTGCGAAAAGATGCGAAAGGAGAGAAATCTATTTTTACACTTGGTCAAAAAGCTACAAAAAAGAATTAATACAAGTAAAATAATTAATTAAAGGAAGACGAGAAATCAAAAAAAAAAAAAAACAAACAAACAAACAAGCAAAAAAAGAAGAAAGAAAGAAATAAAAAAGGAAACGATGTTGATCCGTCGACGAAATAGTTCTTTATTAGACTCTCATCTAGATTCATAACTAATAGTATTATAGCTATTGTAGAAACGCGAGGACATTTATATTTAGGTCATTTAGAAAACAAAATATATGTATATCTCCAAAGAACTAAGTGTCTGGAAAATATAAAAAAGTGTTCCGTCGTCGTTACAATTTATTTCCATAATTTTTGCAATTATAAATGATAAGTGTAATTTCAAATAATAGTTACAATTTTGCGACCATAATAATTGCTTTTTATTACATATAATAGTTGAAATATTTGCGTTTAAGATAGTGAGTGTTACAACGAATTTTACATAAAAATCATTGTAATAATATTTCTTTTATTACACAAATGGTTGAATTTTTATATTTTTTGGATGCTTGATAGGTATGATAATCTCTTATTAAGATTTTCTATCGGATACGCTTTCTTGAGGACAGATTCAGATGTAATAGACGTCGCGTCAGGTATGAAACGGGTGCGATAATACGTGATTTTTTACTTTCTCATTTAATATGGTCTAATTTGTTTTCAATAATTCGTCTAGGCGACGCATTAGTAAACGAGAATGGAGAATAATGTCGCCAAGTTTGCTCAATTACAAGTAATTGAACTTGAGGAGAAGTAAATTGTATGCGTTGTTTTGTAATATGATTTTCTTGTATATAAATATTTCTTATATATTAATAATAATTTATAAAGTAGATATCTTAAACAAATGAAATTAAGTTGTTCAATGTTGCTTGAAACTACACAAACTTAATAAATACAGTTTAAAATAATTTATTCTTTATACAAATATTATTTTTGTATGGAATAGATATTTTAATTTAACGAGTATTAAAATAAAAAAGAAACTTTGTTTGTACAGGTACTTTACTAATGGAAATTTAATTTGCTATAATTAATCAATTTACAATTTGATATGCTTCGTTTAGAAATGTAATGTAGAAGTAGCAATGTTAAAAAGAATGATTTGAAGTGAAATTAATTGTTATATATTAACTTAGCGAAGTCTGTTACGATTTTGACGTCAATCCTCAATTTTCATGAAGACTTTCAACAAAAATGTAGCAAAAATGAAATTTAATGAATAAGTTTAATTCTGAATGTAATAAGAAATTAAAAACAGAATCAAAAATTGAATATGACGATTCACAAAGTAATATAATGCTACATTTGAAGGGAAGGTATTTCATGCATTGCATCATAAAATACTATTACTTCGACTTCACTTTGGGGCTCTTTTATATGTAAGAAATAAGAAACGAATTATAAAAATTATTTTAAAATTATATTAAATATTGTAAACAAATGCATTCACTTTGCCATTTTCTTTTTTTAATTCATTATAGAATATACAGGTTACAGAAAGTGTATTTTTCTTACTTACACTGGAGAAAAATAGAAATAAAAAAATAGCCTTGTTTCTTGATGGAAAGCTTCTCTGATTAATCAAAGAAAAAAAATAATGATGTATAATAAACAGGAATAAAATATACAAGTTACCAAACCGTCGTACATAAAAGTTACATTTATTTTTTAATCAGAGTCTCTTCTGTCTTGCAAAGGGTAATTATTATAAAACTATTTTTCTGAAGATGTCCCAAATGTTAAAACAAATCTTTATATTTGTAATTAATTTGATACAGATACAATAATGAATGAAATATTGAAAATGGCAAGATGAATCTTTAATTATTTTCATGTTAATTCTACCTCTAATTTTGGAATGCAAAAATTATGTACGCAAAATGAAGCTTAGTAGAAAAAAGGTATAGGGAATATATTACAAGCATCTGCATGCTGCTTTTATTCGAAGAAGATTTCGTCACAGGGAAAGACCAATAAATAGTTCACCATTTATGAAGAATTCGTTTCTTCGATAAGAATAAATGTTACAAGACTCTATATTCAATAATTTAACTACGAAAGTGAACTTATTTTAAACAACCTTAATTCAATTAAGTTAACATTAATAATATTTTTCTTAATAAAATTGCCATAGAAAAAAAATTATCCCTGAGACGAGTTCATCAATGAAAAATCAATGCTATAAAATAGTATTAGCCTATGAAATCTGAGAAATGACAAAAAGTAATATCCTTCATTTATAAAACATTCATTATTTTAATAATAATTATTATTGTATTAAATTTTGGTTTGTTTGTTTTTTACTCATTTAATTACTATTAATATTGTAATAATTTATTTTATTACAATATTAATAGAAATATTGTTACTGTTATTTATATTAATATTTAAACGTTTCATTGTATTGTAATAATTAATTAAGTTTTCAAATATTTTTCGGTATTTTTTATAAATTTTACAATATTTTATAAGTGCAAGTAATGAGAATTTGTAATGAATTATTACCGAATTTATAAAGTTCCCGAGTAAAACCAATTTCAAGTTAAATTGGTAAATTGTCATTTCTTTGGTTGAATAATAATGAATGTGCATAAAATAAGGTATGTATCATAAAAATGTGTAACGTCATTTAAAAATTGATATTCGCTATGGTATATCACGAATGTAATTCGAGTCGTAACAGCTGTAGAGCGTAGATTTTTCAACTTCTAGGTGTGTTGAACGCGAGAATATTTTATAAATAAAAATATATAAATAAATATATATATAAATATATATATATATACATATATATATAAATATAAATATAAATATATGATATATATCGAATAATTATTGTGGATATTGTTGCGGACTACGTTAGCGGCCCCATTCGCGTGATTGTGGTTACTTTAATCGGGGCCACTCATCTACTCATTAAAGAGAAAAAGGAAAAAGCGTAAACGTATCTAAGGTTTGTCATTATTCTCATTAAGGTTATATATAATTATATAATGATGAGGATTAATACACTACTGTATATTATAACGACAATTATTATTACGATATGACAACTATGAATATTGTGAAGTGGATCTATTTATGAATCCGTCGATCGTTGATGTAATCAAACGTGTTCTCAATGAATTTTAATAGAACACTTTAATTGAATAATGTTGACTGTTCCACCTTTGATTATAAACCTTCCAATGTTTCTGTTACATTCAATATAGTTTCATTGTTTTGTTTTTTTTCTTTGAATACTTTTACCTTTGGTAAAAGTCATTCAATATTTATTAATAAAAGATTAATTTTCCAATTTCCTCACTTTTAATAAAGAGGAATATCAATACATAATTAATATATTATGTTAATGCTGACACTTTTACTTCTAGAAGTTATAATTTTACATTTATTTAGAGTTTTTAAGTATTATTTTTTATTATCAGATAAATTTAATTGAATTGCACAATAAAGAAAATATTTCAAAAATCACTTGTGTAGTTGTTTGTAATAATTATATTTCTAATTATAATTAAAATATAAATATATAAATATTGATCATATTAAATAGTATATGCAAATCAAATCACGTGACTAGAGGCCGCGACTTTGTCTATTAGTCGCGTCTATGTAGAGTAGCCGAATTCAGCCGATCAGGAGTGGAATTACGTTTCTAGATCAAATCAAAGTCACATCAAAATCAGATCAAAGTGAGATCAAAGTAACATAAAATCTAATTAAAATTTAACGAAAGTCTGCTTAAAGTCACATCGATGTGAATTTAGTAACAAATTAAAAACATTCCGAAGCCAACACCAAGACACCAACGCCCACACGCCAACACAGCAACAGCAACAGCAGCACACCAACACCAACGCACCGACGCCAACGCTTACACCAACACGCCAACACTAATACGCTCGCCCCACGGCTCCCGCAACGGCCAATCAGCCCCGTGAACCGCTCGACCAATGAGCGCGAGGCAGTCGCACCAGAAAGATCCAGGGAGTGACCAGCCAAGGGGAAGCCAGTACAGGAAGCCACAACCGCCAGCCCACGAGAGGACAGAGGGAGAAGACTCTTCGTGAGCACGCCAACGCCAACGCCAACACCAACACCAACACCAACACCAACACCAACACACCAATACGAGCACATCAACACCAACACACCAACACCAGCACACCAATACCAAGACGCTAAAACCAGCACGCCAACACCAACACCAACCGTGTTGGTGTTGGCGTTGGCAAACTATTTTTGGTTTTTCGGCTAGGGCTTTAATAGAGTACGTCATAAAATTGAATTGTGTAAATATAAATAAAATAATCTGATTGTTAATATTTAATTATTTATTTTTTTCAAAGAATGCAGAAATAATTGTGATATATTTAAAATTATTTTCTCTTAGAGTACCATAATAAATCATTCAGTAAATTAATTTGATTGACTTATGTCCGGTTATAAATTAATTTATTAATTGAAAATATTCATAGTAAATTATTAACATTTAGATATTTAATTAATTAAAAATATGCAACAAATTATAAATATTTTTTTAATATTATTAAATAATTAAAATCAATTAAAAAAGTATTTATAAAGTAACTAAAGTAAATCTAGAATATGATTGCTTGAATTGAAAATAATATTATTAAATGGTAAAACCATCTTTTTCTAAATACTCAATACATTTTACCGTTGCGGCTCAACACCAGAATTCATAAAGGTACGCGCGAACCACCGCTCCCGCAACGGCCAATCAGCGCGAGGCCGCGATCCCCAATATAAGCGCGCACAATCGGCCACTCGAGACAGAGCCAGCGGAGCAGCCGGACCAGGAGGATCCAGGGAGCGACCAGCCAAGGGGAAGCCAACGCCAACGCCAACGCCAACGCCAACGCCAACGCCAATGCCAACGCCAACACCAACACCAACACCAACACACCAGCACGCCAACACCAACACAACAACGCCAACACCAACAGCAACACACCAATACGAGCGCACCAATACGAGCACACCTACACCAAACATACACCGACGCCAACACCAACACACCAACACCAACACGGCAGCAGCATCACCAGCACCAGCACGCCAACACCAATACGCGAGCCCCACTGCTTCCGCAACGGCCAATCAGCGCCGTGAACCGCTCGACCAATGAGCGCGAGGCCGCGATCCCCAATATAAGCGCGCACAATCGGTCACTCGAGTCAGAGCCAGTGATGCCAATGAGCCGTGGGCCGTGGGACGTTTTCTATGTAGTAGTATACGTGTGCAATCGTATTCGAGTATCTTCGGCGGTGTTCGTTCGAAATCACTAGAGCTGTCTCTGTTGCACATGGTCGTCTGCAACAGAGACATCATAAGATCAAGTTGTGTACAATTATACTTAATAACTAGACAGATA